>JAEANM010004864.1:0-20249 GCA_017656035.1 Myanophis thanlyinensis
AGAGACAGACAGACAGAGACAGAGAGGGAGAGAGAGAGAAGTGGGTCCCTGGGGACCTCCCAGCCCCCCAAACAGGCCCACAGCTCTTACCTGGCGGCCAGGTGCCCTGGGCCCATCTCCAAAGGCAGGCTGACATTGGGGCCCAGCTGGGGTCTCTGCATGGGGTTGGAGCTGGCAGGGCGGGTGTCCTGGCCAGCATTCCTGCAGGGAAGGGGAAGGAAACCCGTGAGGCAGGCGGGCAGCCCCTTCGGGGACAGAGACCACCCCAAAGATGGGGGGGGGGGAATGGAGCCTTTGCACCCAGGAGTTAAACCCCTCCGTCGACCCAAAGAAGCTCTGGCAGCTTTGCAAAGCACACCAGACCATCAACCCCAGGCCATTCCCAGGGAGCCCCTCTGCGCCCTCCCAGCTGCTGCTTTTCTGCCTTTCCAAGAAGACCCTCATTCTTGGGGGGGTTCCTGAGGCAACGTGGCCCCCGTTGCTTGGTCTGCAGACCCCCCCCCCCCCCAGCCCTTCTTGGTCCAGGCGCAGCGGCTTTTCCCATCCCGCCCCTGAATCTAAACAATGGAGATGGGGATGGAGATGGTTGGTTTTCTGAAGGCTGCAACTGCTGACGCACATCGCTCTCTCTACGCATCACTCAAACCGCCAAATGACGGGACCCTGAGAGGCTGTCCCCCCCTCCCTGTGAGAAAGTCCCGCCCGCTCGCCTGGGGGTCACAGCAGGCCAGCCAATCACAAAGAAGCCAGGCTGAACTAGCGGGCAGCTAAATTTCCTCCCCTGTTTTGGATCAAGTGGCTGCTGGGGGGTGATTTTCCTGGCATTTGGGGGCAAAGCCCTCCTCCTTAAGGGGAAGGTGGGCACAGCCCCTGCAGGGGGCGGGGGAGGCGTCCTGAGTACGTACTTCACGTTGGTGTTGGTGCAGATGATGTACTCGATCTCGTCCGAGTAGGGGTTCTGGAAAGTGAAGGAGCTAGTCCGCATCCAGAGCCATTCGCGGTTCTTGGATCGGAAACGGAACATGACGGACAGCACCTGGCCCTTTAACTTCACCACCTGGAAAAAGGGGCGGGACCCCGTCAGACGCCACCGAGGAGCAAAGCCCCGGAGGGGTGTCGTTCCCCCCGCCAGCCTTTGAGAGGGCCAGTGCGCCTTTCTGTTGGCGCCCAAACTTGAGGTGGGGGGGGAAGGATGTGCCCTGCCATCTCACTCTAAAACAAGGGGCCCCAAGAGACAATCAAGTCTCTTGGGCTCACAAGGCAAGAGCGTTCCAGCTCCTGAAGTGGGAGGGGGTCTCCAAACCTGGCCCACTTTAAGTCTGGTGGACTTCAGCTCCTGGAATTCCTCAGTGGAAGTCCACAAGTCTTCAAAGCGGCTCGGTTTGGAGGCTTGGCGGCTCCTGGGCCCACCTTCCAACAGGGGGAGGGGGGCGAAGTGGGTGACGATGGTTATGGGGTGGAATGCCGTGTTATGGACCCTTTGCAAGCCCCCTACTCTCTCTCCAAGCCTTCTGCTCTCAGCCTGGACACGCATTAGACAGTCCCAGCTCCAGCACCCAGGCCATGGCCGACGTCGAGCTGCCTGGTGTGTGTGTGTGTGTGTGTGTTACCTGCTGGAAGCTGTCCCTCAACAGCTGCTGGTCTTCAGGATGGCAGAACTCGACAATGTCCTTCCCCAGGAGTTCCTAGCACAGAGGAGACGCCATTCATTGATAAAGCCGCCCGCCGCCCAATCCATCTTCCAAGAGTCACGGAGGGCGCCTGACTCTTTTCTAAATGGTACGTAACTGTTTTTCCAGTACTCCTTAGAGGAAACTAAATGTGATCTCCCCTCTCAGGCATTTCTGTGGCTGCTTCCACCACCCTCCGACGTCCCTTCCTTGCAAACCTGGTGGTGGTGGGGAGTTTCCCTCAATTCTGGTCCAAGTCAAAAGCTCCCCCCCCCCCAACTTTGCAGAAAAGCCCCCTCCCCGGCTCTGGGACCCTACCTGGGGCTTGTAGCCCACTGTGGCCATGCAGCGGTGGTCCACGAAGGTGAACAGCCCCTCCGTGTTGTGGCGGGAGATGAACTCGCTGGGCTGGCATACCGTGTTCATGTCTGCGCAGCTGGGGGAGCTGGTGACCTAGAGGAAGGGAGAACGACCCCAGTGAATTCAGGGGGCACTTTACCCTCCGGGCGACCCATCATCCCAAGGAGAATTTGGGGGAACGAGCCCCACAGAGCCGCAATACCTCACCTGTAACCTGCCGATGGCCACCAGGCAGAATTTGCTGCCCTGTCCGGCATCCGGGTCTTCGTTGGGCAGGGAAACTCCTGGGAATCAGGATTTGAATTCAGAACCGCTCCAAGCCAACTGGGCTTCCAGAAGGCAACGGTTTGGAGTTTGTCAGCCCCCCCCCCCCCATGGTAGGTGCCAGGCAGCTGGACCATGGCACGATTGTCAAGGTGTGTGTGTGGGGGGGGGGGAGAGGCCCAGGTGAGTTACCTGCTGGTGGCCAAGCTTTGATGTAGCCCGTGCAGTGGACGACCACAAAATGAGGTTCACCCTCTTTGAGGGCACCCAGCCCATTCCTGAAAGGAGAGGAGATTTGGCAAGGTTTTATAAACCCTCCGACGGGGAAAGTGACCAAAACCCAAAACCAAATAAATTCATCTGTCCTTCTTTTTAAAAGTCTGAAAGCTGCCAGGCTGTGGGGCATGGAAGCCCCTCTTCCTTTGCAATCTCTGCTCTTTCCCCACTTCTTGCCTTTGCATTCCCAAAAATAGATATTTTTATCGCCGTTTACCTGCACCGATTCCGCATGTAGCTGAGACGGTTCATGGAGACGGGATCGACGGTTGCGTTCCCACATCTGCAGGACGAAGGGTTAAATCATCATCATCATCATCATCATCCGAGTATCAGTTTCCTGCCAGGACAGCCTCTCCTGAGAGACCTGGTGGAGCTGAGCTGGGGACCTCTGGGAGTTGAAGTCTGCCTGTCTTCAAGTGCCCACAAGATCGGACACCCCTGACTTCAGTGACGCACACTGCCCCTCCCCCCCAGCCGGTTTCCACCAACACACCTCATCCGGCAGATGAAGGACCTGCGGGACCCCATGCACATCCTCATGGACTGCTGACCCTCCTTCTTGACCGTTCCCGTCTTCAGGTCCAGGATCCGGCCTGCGGAAGCCAAGCCACAAAATGAGGGCAGGGCTGCTCCCGGCGACTGAGAAAGACCACCAGGTTGGCCACGTCGTCTCTCCGCCTCTTGCCCGGGAGGGAGGGGGGAACCTACCGCTCAGCGCATTCTCCGAGGTGGAGAGCTGTTCCCGCAGCTTCTCCACATCGTCGGGGTGCACCTGGTCGTAGAGGGTGCTGCCAAACCACTCCGACTGGGTCTGGTTCAGGACGGGTGTCACCGAGTCGGAGACGTAAACCACCCGGCCCGTCTCGCAGGAGACGATGAAGAGGAAGCCGTCGGCCGCCTCCAGGATCAGGTGTTTCAGCTCCTGTGGGGAGGGAGAGGAACTGAGACGGAGAGTGGGGTGCAGGCCGTGGCATCAAAGGACCAAGGAGTCTCCCCGCCTCCCGCTGATGCAGGCACGCCGAAGAGAGAGACCTGGTCAGTGAGGAAGGAGGGCTTGTAGCTGCCGTCCGTGGAGGTGTTCCCGGTGCCCCGCAGCGACTTCATGTGGGAGACGGCCATGCGCAGGATGGTCAGCTTGTCCGGCTTGCGGGCCAGGGCACTGCAGGTGGGCACCATGTCCGAGAGCTCGGTGATGTAAGCGGTCATCTTGTTCCGGCGCCGGCGTTCGATCTCGCTGTGGTTCTCCCTGGGGATGGAGAGAAAGGAAGGCCGGTTGTGAGAAACATCTGGGCTTGTGGGAAGGGAGTTAAAAAAAAGAAGAGGGAGAGTTGACGAGTGGGGGAGCGGAGAAAGGAGGGCGGAAAGAGGGCCACAAGGTGTTAAGTAAAGCTTGGAAAGAGGACGCATACCGGGCATGCAGACAGAGAAAAAGCGGAGAAGATTTCGAGGAGAGCTGCAACCTTCGACTTGAAATAAAAAACAGAGAGGCATTGGCCTTTGGGAAGCTCTCAGAAAGGGCTTGGAGGGTCTGTGAACGGAGCCTCCACAAATACAGGCAGTCTATCGCTCAATATTCTCTGCCTGCCTGCTTTTCCTCTATCTTCGCCGCAGATAAGTGGCCTATTCGGGTCTCCTTCCTTTCTAGCAAATTCTAGCAAACAGAAGCATTCGATGGAGCAGCAAGAGAACACGCTGACGTGGTCCTTCTGAAAGGACCATCATGACTTTGGAGGGGGGGGAAGAGAAACCCCCCACATGCCCCCACCCAAGCCAGGTTTAGTATCTTGGCGTAGAGACCACACTTCGACAGAAGAAAAGGTTCGGCATCCCTCCAGGAGCTAAAAACCCTCGTTTGCGGGGGCAAAGTTTTGCAAAAGCTCTCGGAGCTGTTACTGCAGAATCATCACCCCCCCACACCCAAAAAAGGTTATATAAGGTTTCCAACAAAGGTGGGTGGGTGGGGGGGAGAAATTAGTCAATAAGAAAACCAGGACCCGGAAGCATGGAATGGAAGATGGAGCTGGGTGGATGACGTAGTGAAAGAAAGAAAAGGCTATGTGGTGGTTTTCCTTTTTTTCAAATAGAAAAATCACAAAGTTTTAGATCGTTCCATCCCTGCTGGTGGCTGAAGGGAGGGAATCCTGCTTTTTTCCTGGGCCAGGAGTTCAGTGACATGGGGGGGGGGGGATTCTGGGCTAGGGGGGCAATGAAGGGGAGGCAGGAGAGGCAAACAGGGAGGTCCTGGGGTGCTTTTCGGCAGGTCTCTCCAACCTTGGCAACCGACTCGCATTTATGACGGTCGCACTGTCCCGTGTCACATGATCTCCTTTGTCAGGAAAGCCAGATTCACTCAACAACTGCAGTGGTTCACTTAACAACAGCGACGAGGAAGGTCTCAAAACGGAACAAGGCTCTCTTAACAACTATCTCAGCTTAGCCAGCGGAATTGTGGTGGTCATTAAGTTGAGGACTTCCGGCATTTGGGAAGCAATTCTGCAGGCATTACGGCAGCTGCCCTGACCCAAGGGAGTCTCTCTCCAAGTCTCTCTCCAAGGGAGACACAGAGGCCTTCATGAGTCCCCGAAGCCCCAACCGGTTTCAGCCACCGCTGCGGCCCTGCCTGCTACCCTGCCTGCCCGGTTTTCACGGCTTCTCGTGTCCAGCCGAGCGTCTGATTCCCCAAAGTTTCCGTCCACTTCCCAGCCCTTGATTAAGGAAGAAAATGGGGGAGGCGACATGGGGGGAGGGGAGGCTATAATGGTGACGGGCAGGAAGCAGAAGACGGGGTGTGTGTGAAGGGGAAGTGAACAAACTGTGGTTTGTCATGCGCGGAGAATCCGAAGCAAACCTCTGTCTTCCTACCTGGCCAATCTTTCCTTATCCGCTGAACTCTGCTCGTCATCAGACCTAGAAATAAAATGGGGGAGCTAAGCTAAAACTTCAGAGGGGCCGGGGGGGGGGGGGTTGGCCTCCCAGGCCGAGAAAGAGAGGAACGGGGGGGCGAGAAACCCAGCTTATGGGCCTGGTTCTCACCGTAAAGAAGCCCAAAGAAAGAGGAAGGGGTTGGCGTGACCCAACAGCCCTAGAAAAGAGACCCACCCCCCCTTGCAGGGGCTGCCAAGCCTCGCAATGTAGAAAAGCGAGAGAGGGGAAGAAAGGAGAGACAGAAGGAGGGAGGGCGGATGGATGGATGGATGGATGGAGCCAGGTTGTGAAAAGGAACCGCAGAGAAACTTTTCTCAGGAGGTGGGCTCTGAACTAGGGGGACAAACTTTGCCCCCTGAACAAAAGGCTTGAAAGCCTTTTCCTCAGTAGAGGAAAAATTGAAGAGGAAACAAGAATTCTCCCAGGGTAAAGCAGAAAAAGAAGACTGCTGAACGAGACCCAGACTCAGATATCTGAGCGCCAGGCTCAGCAGAGTTCATTTTATTATGTCTCTAATGCAGCTTTTTTCAATCTCAGCAGCTTTAAGAGGAACGGACTTCAACTCCCAGAATTCCCCAGACAGCCATGAGTTTGAAGTCCGCCCCTCTTAAAAGCTGCCACGCTTGAAAAACAGTGCTCACTCCAGTGGTTACGGCCACTATTCCATTTTCACATCACGCTGCTGCCTTGTTGAAATTTCTGGGCATCCTCAAAGATTTTAGATTTTGTTGTGTGAGTTGCCAAATGTCACAAAACAAATGACAGAAGAACACAATTAAGGTTCAAAAATGCTCGGGGGTTGATTTGCAAACGTTGCTGCAACTAAGCAGAAATCAGGAAAAAAAAGTAAAAATAAAAGCAACCTCGTGGTCCTCAAAATCCCAAGGGATTTCCTGAAACTGGAGAAATAAACAAGGCGGAAAAAAAGAAGAAGTTTGCAACGAACTTGGGTTCAAGGTGCTAGGTGAATCATAAACTATAAAAACACACCTGGATACCAACGGTCGCACGCTTTCTCCAGCCGACCGCTCTGCGATTGGAAAAGCAAGGAGCAGCTTCCATGCATAAGATTAAAAGGTAGAGAAATAATAAAGGCTCCCGCATTGTTTTAATCAACTCAGCTTAATCTCAAGGCCAGACTGGGCTCCAACGAGCCGATATTTTGCAAAGAATCAGAGACCAGTTTACACCCAAACATGGAAAATGCCATCTTGTTTCCTTTGTCCTCGCTACATAAAAAAAATCTTACCTAGCAAACCGCTCTTTGTCCGTGGAGAGCTGGTCGTCCTCACATCTAGAAGAACGAGAAGGATATCATGGAAGGGCTTGAAAGGGACAGTGGGGTGATATTTTTACAGATAAAAACAATAAAATAAATCCCAGCTTCCTGGCATAAGGTTCTCTGAAACCTCCCCTTCTCTCTGAATCAAGCGGCCCTTGAGAGCGCGTCCGTTCTCTCCTGCACTTGTTTTAACAAAGTGTCACTGGAGGTTTCCAAGAAGAGCTTGGACAGCCATTTGCCTGGAATGGCGTAGAGTCTCCTGCTGGAGCAGGGGGTTCGACTAGATGACCTCCAAGCTCCCTTCCAGCTGTGTTATTCTGTAAGGAGGAATTTCCTGAGAAATGATGAAGCGGAACCACTTGGGAACTTTGGCCCTTTTATGCCGGCTCAGGAATTCTGGGAGTGGAAGTCCGCAAGTCATGAAAGAGCCATGGTTCCCCACCTCTAGCTTGAGCAGGGGGCTGGACTAGAAGACCTCCAAGCTCCCTTCCAATTCTGCCTCTGTCGATCCCAACTTCCTCGCCAGGAAAATGGAAGCGAATCTCACCTGAGGAACTTGCCGTTCCCTTCGCTGTCTTCATCAAACTCCAGCCTAAAATGCAATGGCAACCAAATTAGGGGTCGTGGGCAAAGGGGCCCTTCCAGGTCAGCCCCCCCCTTGAGTGAAGAGAAGGTCCCACCTCTTCCTTTGCCCCAGGGACCCTCACCCACCCGAACGTACCCCGTCTTCCGCTTGCTGCTTCGCTGGCTGAGGCTCCCTGCGGGGTGGGCGGCTGGTCCTGACGTGCCCGACGCTTCTCCCAAGAGGGAAACGTCCGATGCCATTTCTGGAAAGAGGGAGAAACAGGATGGGTGAGGAGAGCAAGAACCGTTTCGGAGGGGCTGCGTGTTCGTTTCCTGGATTTATTCACCGCTCAACTCGTAACGAGGCGACTCCCGGGCTGCTTAATAAAAACAAATCCAGATTCATTTAACAACCGTGCTACTAACTGAACAACTGCAGTGACTCATAACAGCAGCAAGAAAGTTTGTAAAACTCACTTGACCAATGTCTTGCTTGGCAACAGAAATGTTGGCCTCAATTGTGGCCGTAAGCTTGAGGACTACCTGTACTACGTCTCCAACATGCAGAAACAAATTCAAAGATGGATTCTTTTTCCAGAAAAACTAAAAAACGCAAGTTAATTAAATAGCTTCAGTTGTTCTATCCTTATAAAGACATCGCAGACTTGACAGAAAGTCAGCAGACTGCACTAAGGGAAGAAAGGATGACCGATTATCATTATTACTAAGCCGTATCTGAAACAAGATCTAACTTTTTTGTCATTCGTTCAAGTACAGAAAGAGTCCCACCAATCCTCTGAGCTATGGAAATAAAGAAAGCACGCAAAGACCCTGAGATTTTGCTAGAACTAACGGCTTGCTCCTCGCCACTTGAATCTGAAGAAGAAAATTGATGCCACATGGAAAAGGAAAAAAAACAACCGCAAAATACTGCAAACTCTGCAGTGAATTATGAAGTGCAGATGAAAGAACTTTGCAGCAGGAAAACACAATTTGAACGGACCACGTTGGAGATGGTTTTGCTGGCCAGAAACTACCCCCCAAAGATTCCCCATACAAAAGAAGGCCCAAAGATTACACAAAAAGCAAAGGAACAAATTTGAGGAACCACCTAAAGCATTCTTAGAAGCTCCCCCTGCCCCATTTTTTAAAAAAGGGTAAAAAATTATCTGGAATCAAAAGAACACAGGGGATCCAACACCAGATTTTCCTAGAATGTCTATCAACGGGGTGGGGGGTGACCACAATTTCTTCCCAGAGAAGGATTTCAACTTCATTGATTTCCTTGCAGGAGAAAAAAATGCAAGATTTGGACTTTTGAGAGAAAATACCTCGATTGTACAGACAATGCCAAAGAGGAAAAAGAAAAGATCTATTCTGTTACACTTAATGATAAATATTTACAGGCAGACAGACTCCCTGGTTTCAAAACCGAGCTGCAATATGAAAACAGAAGCACTTAAGAGTAGCAATTTTGCAATAACAAGAAGTCTTGGATAGAACAACACGGTAGTTCTCAATCCTCAAGGCTGCAATCTCTCCAGCTTCTACACCAAGCGCAAAAAGACAACAACAAAACAACAACTACAAATGCTCCCTCAAATCTGGGACTTTAAATCCGCGTCCGACAAGATCTGAGACGCTCCGGCTACTTTTCCAGAATGAGTACTATATTTGCAAAAGGGTCTGTCTCAAACCCCAGAAACAAAACATCCGAGGCCGGCCAAGCGCTGACGTATTCCTCCTAAGAATTTCCAAAATAACTCTGTATACCAAGGCGGCTGGGGGTGTTATCTAGGAAGTTTGAATCACGAAAAGCGATGTCGAAGTGGATCCTATCTCATCAAAGTAGATCCTATCTCGAAAGCCCTTTCTGAGTTCCGGTAACTAAGAGACCGGAAGAATTATTTAAGATCGATAAAAGTTTTGTGAGTTTCTGGCAAGAGTTTCTGTGGGCGACAAGGGGGCTGGTTATAGATACATATATGCAAGTGGGCCTCGACTTTCGAAAGTTCATTTAGTGACTGTTTGACTTTCAAAGCGACTGGCAATTTTTCACATTTATGACTGTTACAACATTCTGCTGTAAACCGCCCCGAGTCCCTAGGGAGAGGGGGCGGTATATAAATTTAATAAATAAATAAAATAAATAAATAAATAAATAAATCTCCGTGATGTGATCAAAATTCAGACGCTTGGCAACTGGTTCGTATTTAGGACAATTGCAGGATCCCGGGATCACGTGATCCCCTCTTGCGACCTTCTGACAAGCCACCGGGGAAAGTCGGATTCACTTTAACGGCCGTGGGTGACTAATTTAACAACCGCAGTGATTCACTTAACAGCTCTGGCAGGAAAGGTTGTAAAACAGGGGCAAAACTCTCTCAACTAATGTGTCGCTTAGCAGCAGGAAGTCTGGGCTCCGTTGTGGCCATAAGTCGAGCATAAGCCTGCACAGGAAAGACACAACTGGGCCAAAACAAGAGTTTGCCCACCTTGGGAAATTCCAAACTCCCTTGAAAGACCTTTTCCCACCTTATCTGGATGTTTACTCACCATATCCTGAATTAAAGAGGATTTCGCAATTGTGTGTGGTGGGGGGGGGGAAGAAAGGAAGAAAAAACCCCAATTATGCAACCAGGCTTCAAAGAACAGCAGAGATTTTATCAAGCATAGCAGCCCTTCCGGCCAAAGACCCAGAAGCCACTGCTGCTCTGGCTGGGAGTGATGGGGCTTAGGGTCTTGCCCATGGGGGGGGGGGAGGACCAAGAAGATGGGACTTGGGATCCTGCCCATGAGGAGAAGGACCAGGAAGCCACCGCTGCTCTGGGAGCGATGGGACTTGGGATCCTGCCTATGGGGGGAAGGACCAGCAAGATGGGACCTGGGATCCTGATCATGGAGGGAAGGACCAGGAAGATGGGATTCTGGATCCTGACCATGAGAAGGACCAGAAAGCCACCGCTGCTCTGGCTGGGAGTAATGGGACTTGGGATCCTGCCTATGGGGGGGAAGGGCCCCCTTGGCAGAAGAGGCTCCAGACCAATGAGGTTCAGCCAGCCGTGGCAGGGCGGCTGGGGATTATGGGAGTTGTCTTCCAGAGCATTTGGGGGCCCCAGCTCTTCTGGAGGGGGGGTGATGGAGCTGGAGGTCCCCCCAGGTGGGAGGGTGGGAAGGAGGCTCTGGAAGCGTCTCGGGGGCGCTGGCTGGGGAAGATGGGACAGGGAGTCCCAGCTGGGACGCAGCAGGCAGGGAGGGTCAAGAGCCCCCCAAGCCCCTCCTAAGACCACCCCCCCATTTTCCCCCGAGGGCCCCCCACTTACCCTGCCCCGCGGCGGCGGTTGCCATGACTACACAGGCGGGCGCCCCCCCGCCCGGACTCCGCCGCCCCTCGCTCGCGCCAGGTCCAAGATGGCGGCGGCGGGCTAGCCCTGACGGGGCGGGGCCGAGGGGGCGGTGGCTGGAGGCAGCGCGGGCTCCCATTGGCTCGGCCAGCCCCGGGGGGGCGTGGCTCAGAAGTAGGGGAAAAGGGATGCCCGGGACGCTTGAGCGACGGGAAGTGGGCGTGGCTAGCGTAACGTCACGGGGCAGCTGCTGACGTTTCTTTAAAGGTCCCGCGTCACGCCGCTGTCATTCAAGGGCTCCCATCGTCCCCAGCCCATCATGCACATCACTACAGGGCCCATTTGCCCCAGTCTGACTGGACCTACTGTATTAAAATACAATTTGCTTTGGTGCACCATGCATCCCCCTCCCAATGGATCCCTTGGACAACAATCCCCATCATCCTGGCCCAACACACCTGGTGCTTCCTTATTTGCAAAGGGTTGGGGGGCAACATCCCTGTGCTGCCCCCCAAGAGAAGGAAAAGCCCAGCTCTGCAAACCCCCCTCTCCAAGGACAGTAATCCTTTGGGCCGGTGGGGGAATGATGGGAGGTGTAGTCCAGCCCAAACCCCTCCCCTCCTTTACCATGCCCAGTCCTCACATTGTGCCCACCACTGCCAAATGCTGTGCCAGAAGACCCTGCGGAATGACCCTCCTCCCGCCTCTGCCTTCCGTCTGGTTGTGCCAGCAAACAAGATCCAGACGGACCCCCAAACCCCAGGGTGTATGTGGGGGTGGGGAGGAAATCCGTTGCCAGAAGGCCTTTTGCACATGCTCAGGAGCACCATCCAAACTTCTCATCCCACCGGACCTGTCTTGGGTCCTCCTTGGACAGCAGCGGGGGAAAAAAAAACAGATCCCTCCCCCCCCAGAGGGACCATCTCTGGCTCCTTCTCTCTCTTCCGCAGGGACGGCAAGAGAAACCTGATACGGTATTGCTGGCCCACCTTCTGAAGTATTAATGATATTTCCAGGGGCAGCTCGGAGGAGCCGGAGCAGCTCAGCAGCACAGAGCAGTCTCCCTTGTGTGGCCTGGAGCCAAGGCCAAATAGCAGCCCCACCCCGACAACGGCTCTTTGGAACGGCCTTTGGGGTGCCAGGTGTGGATTTCCCCCCCCCCCCATGGATTGGATCCCAGGCTCTTCCTCACGAGAACCGTCCCTTTCCTTGCAAGGCCAGCCTCGACTCTTGCAGCACGGCCCCCCATTTCTCTGAATCTTGAGCCTCGGACTCGAAAGATTTTCCCTCCGCTTGCTGGAAACCTTTTGAAGCAGGCTGGTACCAGGCAGACCCAGCGTCATCCACACTTATGGAAAGTCCCAAGACGGAGCCCTTTGTGGACATGGACCAAGGCATCTGCCTCGCCTTCCTCTCCCTGATGGGTCTCTTCCTGCTGGCCATGATGGTGAGGTGTGCCAAGCTGATCATGGACCCCTACTCGGCCATCCCCACCTCCACCTGGGAGGAGGAACGTCTGGACTGATCGCCTGACAGTGAACGGAACGGATTGGGCGGGGGGGGAGGCAGGAAATTGAAAAAACAATTGCGGTCTCTAGTTGGGTTCTTACAAATCTCTCTTGGGTTTGGGGTTGGGCTAGAATCAATGGGCTAGTTGTTGTTTTTGTTTATCGTTGCATCTTGCAGGAAGTGCAGGGCCAAATTTATAGGTTTGGCAATCTTGTTCACCTACATACAACCTCCTTTTCCAATGGGGAAAGTTGGTCGCCTGAAAGACTTAGGTGGGGATTGTGTGTGATGATCCAGCGTTGACCAAGAATTCTGCTTTTCTCTGCTGTCTTCGACTTCCTCAAGGGAGGCAGACATTTGGGCTCCATCGTCTGCTCCTATCCCACACCCAAAGTAAATGAGTTTCTGCTTGCTGATCGTCTTCTCAGTCGTGATTTAATCCAGGATGACTTAGGTTGGCTTTTCTTGCTGCTCCGAAGGCTCTTGGTAGTCTTCTCCGAGGTCACCGTAATTTAATAGCGAAAACCATCTTTCCTTTTGCTCACAGCCCCACAGGACCAGCGGAAGGACCATGGCTTTAACAGTCTTGGCCATTTGGGAGCGGGGCAGGGGGTCTGCTGGAGGTTGGGCAAAAGGGGGCAGATGATTAGCAGGGAATGGTAAGGCGGGAAAATCCACCAGGGAGGGAAAAGTTAAGAGATGTGGTGCTTCCCCCCCCCCCCCTTTCTGCCTATGTCCAAGATTAGGGTGGAGAGAGAGAGACCCACCTCTGCTTGCAAAAGCAAAATAATAAACTTTTTTTCCTCTCCAGCATTCTATTTCTGATTCATTCTGAGAAAGTGGCTCTTTTCCCTTTTAAATGCCCTTTGCATTAATAAATGAAGTTTGATTTAAAACTTATTTGATCTGCTCATAAAAAGCATTTATTGACTCTCCCTCTGGGACTTTTCTTTCCTGTTTATTTATTTGCGCGTGCTATAAAACCCCAAAGGACACTCCGTAACAGTGTTTCACAACTTTAAGATGAGTGGACTTCAATTCCCAGTTGAAATCCATCCATCTTAAAGTTGTCCAGGTTGAGAAACACTGCTCTATAAGCTTGCACTGTCTCCTCCTCGCCCAGGCAAACTAAACAGCTCGGCCGAATTTAAAACTCAAAACTTTCCTTTGAAAGTTGATTGAAACGATTGGAAAGCAAAGCGGCTGTCATTCAAAAAAAAAAAAAAAGCAAAACAAGAGAACTGAGCATGCGCGCACGGCTGCCTCTTACCGAAGGGCGGGGCCTCTTCATTCTTTCATTGTTTCGCAACTCAGGCGACTCCGCGAGGCGCCTTTTTTTTTTTTCCCTGCCCAAGGGCGCATGCGCACAGTTTCACCCGCCCTCGTCAAGGCACGAGCGACACCCCTCCCCCGGAAGCACGTTGAATGGATTTCCTGTCCTGCCTAAACTGCCCCCCTCCCGCCCCCCCAACGAAGCCGAATTGGGTTCCAGGCAAAATAAGCCCTCCCTCCTCTCCCGCCCCCGGGGGGAGAAGGTGAGTTGGGGTGGGGGCTGGGGTGGGGGGGCTTTAAGAAGGGGGCGGGGGGGCTGCTTTGAAAGGGGAGGGGGTCGCAGGGAGCGTCTGCAGGCCTGGGGAGGGAGGGAGGGGGGCAGAACGCAGAGGGGGGGGCGAAATGGGGAGCAGGGAGGAGTGAGTCAGCTCAGGTGTGCCCCACCTGGTCTTGGACTACAACGCCCATTGGGCTCAGCCTGCCTGGGCACAGCCATCCCAGGGCATAGAACTAACCCTGGTTCCTTTTAATCTTGGTTAAAGGCTTTTGGGGGGTGCAAAGCCCAAGGGGGGGAGAGTCAGACATATTTAGCGTAGAAGCCCTCCCAAACTGGAGGGTCCCTCTTGCTGGGGACGGGTCTCTTCCCAGCACAAAACCCAACATCCCTGCATTTCTGCAAAAAATCCGTATTAAAAAGGTACCTTTACCCGTTTCTCCCTGCCACTTTCCCATACTAAACCTTTTTACCTGCAGCATCGCCTTCTGAAAGCAAAAATCAGATAATAATGACAACCATTTGTGGCACACAGGGTTGTTATGGTGGGGGAACTGGGAGAAGGAAAGAAGTATTTGGTCTGCTCTCCGCCTTCCATTTATAAAAATAAAGGCAGGGTATACGTTAAAAATAAGTGGGAGAACCAAATGGATAGAGGGCTGATTGTGGATGATTATAAGAACAGTAATAAATGAGTGAGCCAATCTCTAGAGTCCAAACGGTAGGCGCTGGGGATGAAGTCTCTCTTCCTATCCACCGTTTTTCGTTCTAACACTCTCCAGCTAAACAAATATTGCAGTTAAGATCTAAATTTGAACTTAATCTCATGTTCCTAAATTTCTCCGCTGCACAGACTTCATGTATTGGCTTTTGTGGCACCTAAATTCTTCTCAGAAGTTGGTAAGATCTGTAAGATGTGTATCGGAGACTAGATAGAAGAAGAAAGTCAGGGGAGGGTGGGGAACCAACCCAGCTGGGACAGAAGGCTGTCATTTGCTCTTCTTCTGAACCCTTTCAGGTTTTGCTGCCATGGCAGAGTCCGAAGACATTCTAGAGCTCCAGCGGGAGGTGATGGAAGAGATGGGCATCTCCTTGGAGGATCTCAAGCAGCTGATCGAAGAGGAGCTGGAGAAATCGGAGTACATCAAGCAGCGGAAGGAGGAACTGGGGCGCCTGGAGGAGTCCGTGAAGCAGAAGGAGGCGGAAGTGGCTCACGTGGACCAACTCCTTGAAAATGCTGTGAAGTAAGGGAAAACGGCTTGGGCTCTTGGTGCAGCTTTACATGTCTAAAAAAGCTAGCATTTCAAAGTATAAAGCAGACAGGTGGTCCTCGAGTTACAGCCATAACGGAGCCTGCTTATCAGGGTCCAGAGTTGTGACGATCATGCATTGGGTTGAAACGTCAGCCCAACCGTCGAAATGTGAAAGCTGGGTCATGAGTAGCCCCAAGGTAGACCTGTCATAACTTCGAGAGGTTTGTTACGTGGCCAGTCATAAATAATGACTTATCTGTAATTATGCCAAGGGAGGGGAAATATTTCTATGACAGTTCTTACTCTTACAATAGTTAGGTGACTAATGATTTAGGAATCGGGCTGGCTCATCACAGCTGGAATGGTAACATGATGTTAAGGGACTAACCGTCATGTATACAAGTCAGTTGCCAAGCATCTGGATTTTGATCACATGACCATGGATGCTGCAATGGCCACACATGTGTGAAAAACGATGCTAACTCACTTTTTTTCAGTGCTGTTGTGACAAACTCTTGTAAGCCAAGAACCACCTGTATTTCGTCCCATTTTCTAGAAGGCTGACCCAAGCTCTGATTTTCTGCTTCTGTCTTAATCGAATTTACCTTTGTTTACCTCCCAGGGCAGTGGATAAATGTGAAGTGCTGGTCAAGGACATCTATGTCAACCTGGGGCTGGAATACCGGGAGACGGACTCGGATTCGGAGAACGGCTCCAACAAACCCATGGAAGTGATTGAAATTCCCGACGAGGATGACGATGACATCATGAGCGTGGACTCAGGTTGGAAGCCGGTGGGATCAGACGTTTGCTTGGTTTTATATCTGTCAGTTATTATTTGTAAACCAGGAACCTTTTTAAACCCCGCTTTGATAACTTTTGGGCTGGAAAACAATATTTGATTTTTGCATTTTCTTTCCATTGTAGCAGATCCGAGTAACAAAATTGCAAAGGACCAGACCCTGGTAAGTTTGTGGGACCAGAAGGAGAAATGACAGCTTAATTCATTAATCTAGTTAGGAAACAAAATAACCCAGTTAGAAACCTAGTTTCCCAGTTAGGGAGAAGGGTGGGCATTTTCAACAGATGAACTGAAGCCATGAAATAGCTCTTCTCTTGGGGGGAAAAACTAGTTTAGAGGTAGCCTTCGACTTACATTCACAAAGGACCCCAAAATTTCCATTGCTAAGTAAGTGAAATATTGGTTAAGTGAATTTTGCCTCATTTTATGACCTTTTGTGCCATTAAGTGGATCACTGTAGTTGTTAAGTTATTCACTCAGTCGTTAAATGAATCCCGGCTTCCCCTTTGACTTCGCTCGTCAGAAAGTCTCCAAAGATGATTCCATGATTTCCCTCCTTCCTTTTTCTAAGATGCTTTCTGTCCCCTGCCTGAATCCCTCTCAGGTCTTCGTCTTTTTTCAGTGAGGAAATCAAACGGATTTCCCTTTGCTCTCCCACCTGCAGCTCCGGGAAGCCATGGCCGCCATGCGGAAGTCCGCTCAGGACGTTCAGAAGTTCATGGACGCCGTTAACAAGAAGACAGGCAGCCTGGATTCCCAGAGGGGTATGTGTGTTGCTGTACACTATTGTGCCTTGGGGGATGGTGGGGGAAGCAGTCTCGAGGTTCTCTTTGATATCCAGGTATCCTCGGGAAAGAATCTGTATATAAAAGCCAAATACCACTCACTCATCACGAAATCTCCAGAACTGTAAAGCCTACAAACTTGAAATTTGGCACATATGTTCCTCTTGGCTTCTAGGTGCTCACTAAGAAAAGATTTTTGGAAATGACCGTCAGATCATTAGTATTTCTTACACAGTATAATTAATACGCTCTGATGCTACGGAGTTAGACATTCTACTCCCCCTCCCCACTGGAAAAGAAGTCTGTTCCAACTGCCACTTGCCTCACATTCTGTTACCTCAGTTCAAACTGGCAGACATTCCTTCACTCAGGAGCGGCTCCCCCTCCCCACCTGAAAATAAATCTCTTCCAACTGCCACTTGCCACACATTCTGTTACCACAGTTCAAACTGGCACACGTTCCACTCCTTCACTCAGGAGCGGGCTGGGGCTCCTCACTACTAAACGTCGCTACCTCACCAAAATGTCTAGTGCTTCCGGACTCAAGGCGGTGGGAGAGATATTCCCTTACGCGTTTCAATCACCAATCACCATTGAACCAACGGACTGTGAACCGAATTTCTCCCGGGTAGTGTCCCAGCCCCAAATCGCTGTTTACACTGATCTCTTCAGATCGGATGGATCTGTTCCTTCAACTGTAACACCAGTTAAAGGGAAAAGAGGGAAAAAACGCAGGAAAAGATTTACAGATGCGATTAGAAAAGCACAACTAAGGAAAGCTGCAGAAAAGTATCGTCAAACTCATCCCCGAGTCAACAGAGAGGCTGTAAAAAACTATGCATCTAATAACCCCTACATTAATCAGGCAGCTACAGCCACATACAATAAAAAGATATTACAAATCAGATCAGTGCCTTGGACTAGTAAGTATTTTAAATATGGTTTTAAATATGAACCTCAGATTGATTACTCCAGGGGAAAAATTGTTGATCTCGGACCTCGGTTACCCTGTGCCTCGTGCCGTGCCCTGAAGTGGCAGGATGAGACTCCCGGGAGATGCTGCAGTGGCGGTAAAGTCCAGCTCCCTCCCCTTGAGCCTTACCCTAAACCCTTACACGGCCTTCTCACCCGCCAACATCCAGTGGCAGAGCACTTTCTTTCTGTTGCCCGGAAGTACAATGGATGCTTCCAAATGACATCTTTTGTAGTGAAGCATGGGTATCCAGCTAGTCATGTATACAACAAAATTGGTTTCGCGTCTGGTGCAATCCATAACAAAAGAATTCAAAATAACATAAATAGGACTCTAAGATTCTGAGAAATAATACACGACGTAGGATAAGGTATATTTTTACGTCACTCAATGGGGAACTCGGCCGCAGAATTAGGGCCCCGTCCTGCGAAATCCTAATTCTAAAGTGCCAGTGTTGCCCCCTCTTCCTCTTCCACTTCTTTCTAACGTACTTTTGAAATCATGAGGACTAGTAGCCGGTGGATAAAATAAACAGAAATTGTTCTAAAACGACCGGACTCTTGTGGTGCTTTCTGTCTTCGAAAAGTACACTTGGTTTCTTGGCCTCCTAATTTATTTTTTGATCTGATAGTCATCAGCGAAAGCCGGTTTGTTGTAGCAATTAAGTCAGGAGGCTAGGATACAGGCAGTTATGAGTTCCAGTCGTAACCTTAGGCACAAAGCTAGTTGGATGATCCTGGGCCAGTCGTTCTTTTTCAGCCCTGGGGAGCAATCCACTTCTAAACTATGGCCCCCCAAAACCCCACCACCTTTATTTTCCCCCGACAGGTTTACAGCAAGTCGGCCCTGGCTGTGAACTCACCCATGATGGCGACCTCACGGTTGGTGATCGTATCCTGGGCAAGAAACGGACCAAGACTTGGCACAAGGGCACCTTGATTGCCATCCAGACAGTGGGTAAGGACCTCTCAAAGGGTCCCCGGGATCCTAGCAGGCCTGGCCTTGTACAGTTTGAAAAGACCCTCGCTAAACCCAAGGATTGCACCCAAAAGGGGTTGCTGAATTTGGCAAGTATGCAAAAACTATCTCTTGAAAATTGTATGTAAGAAAATAGGAAGAGAAGGGAAGGGAAGGAAAAGGAGAAAGAGAAAAGAAAGAAAGAAAAAAAATGTTGGTTTAGTATTAACCAGTTGCAATAACCCCCCCCCCCCAGTATCAACCAGTATCCCATGAAAAGAAAAGAACTATTATGTTTTGAACAGCCTTCTCTCCAGCAAGTTATAGATCTCCCTCCATCAGCTGCCTCTGATCGTCATGAGGACTGGAGCCTTGCTTTTAAATCAAACGTCCCTCTCTCCTCCCCCTTAGGTCCTGGGAAAAAGTACAAGGTTAAATTCGACAACAAAGGGAAGAGTTTGCTGTCGGGCAACCACATCGCTTACGACAGCCACCCGGTGCCCGAGAGGCTGAACGTTGGCAGCCGGGTTGTGGCCAAGTACAAAGATGGCAACCAAGTCTGGCTCTACGCAGGAATCGTGGCCGAGATGCCCAACGTCAAGAATAAGATGAGGTCAGGGCAAAACCCCGCAGTTGGGTTTTAAACACAAAAGGGAGGGGTGGGGAGAAAAATTTTCAATTTGTGAAAACTAGGAAGGATGAAGTATTTATATTTAGGATTCCTTAATTAAAAAAAAACTCAACAGCATTCCTCCGTTTAGGAGACCGAGCCAAGGAAAGGCAAATTTATTGCAGGATGAATTTTTGGCCGGTATTCCAAGTTGGCTCCTGCCCGTCTCCGGCATGTTCCTGAAGTGGGAAAATTGCTGTTTCTTCTGATTTGACTCTCCTTGACATGCAGCAAATGGGAATGAACTGTTTCTGCCTGTCCCACTTCTAGGTTCCTGATCTTCTTCGATGACGGTTACGCCTCCTACGTCATTCAGCACGAGCTTTATCTCATCTGCAGGCCCCGTGAGTAGAACCTCCTGCCCTCCTGAATTCGGCTTTGAGCAGACGAGCTGGGTTTGAAGGAGAGGGGGGGGGTCTTCCGTTGCCTCCTTTCGAGGGTCTCTGTCGTTAAGTCGAGGTCGGGCTATCGGCCTGCCCAGTGGGAATAAAGGCGTCTCGTCTCCTTTGCGCAGTCAAAAAATCCTGGGAGGATATTGAAGACGTCTCCTGCCGGGATTTTATCGAGGAATACGTCACGGCCTACCCAAACCGGCCCATGGTGCTCCTGAAGAGCGGCCAGCAGATCAAGACGGAGTGGGAGGGCACGTGGTGGAAATCGCGTGTGGAGGAAGTGGACGGAAGCCTGGTCAAAATCCTCTTCCTGGTAGGAGAGGCTCAGAGCCCCCAGCCGTGGCATGCCCTGGTTCTCTGCCCCCTTCCCTCCCTGCTAACCTCTGCTTCCAGCATGGCCACCATCCTCTGTCTGTCTGTCTATCATGTATCTCTTTCTATGTCTGTGTTTCTATGTCTTTGTCTGTCTGTCTGTGTCTCTTTTGTCTCCATCTATCCCTTTCTTTTTGCTCTCTTTTGTCTCCATCTATCCCTTTCTTTTTGCTCTCTTTTGTCTCCATCTATCCCTTTCTCTCTCTCTCTCTGACTCTCTTTTGTCTCCATCTATCCCTTTCTCTCTCTCTCTCTGACTCTTGTTTCCATCTATCCCTTTCTCTCTCTCTCTCTCTCTCTCT
>JAEANM010004865.1:0-20247 GCA_017656035.1 Myanophis thanlyinensis
TTTAATTATTTTAATTGTTCTTAACTTGTATTGTGTTGATGTTGTTTTATTGGCTGTGAACCGCCCCGAGTCCTTCGAGAGAGGGAGCAGTATATAAATCGAATAAATAAAATAAATAAATAAATAAATAAATTGTTATGTAGACCACCAAAATTTTCTTGCAGACCACCAGTGGTCCACAGACCACCAGTTGGTGACCGCTGCTTTAAACAGTAACCTATGGACAGGAAGAAAATCACGGCTTGCTTTTCCAATATGGGAGAGAGGTTTAAAGAAAGAAGGAGGGCATTAATTGGGAACCAGGGTGACCACCACTGAAACAGGAGAGCATCACAGCCAAAGCACTGGCTCACAATTTCTTAACATAAATCCATTTATTGCCAATTTCAGCATGTGACACAAGCAGGCCAAGGCTGCCCTATATTTTATCAGATTGTCCCACCACAAGTAGGCAAAAGCAATGGTACAATAAAAGATTGGGGGCCAGGTTGTCTGAGGAACCATTTCTCCTCAAGGGTACCTGCCCATAGATTGATAGTCATGCTCCATCTCCCTTCCCTTAAACATTGTCACCACGTGGGTTCTCAGAAACACATCTTTTGCCCTGCAGCTCCTGCCCTATGGAATATCTTTCCACTTATAATCTTCTGGAGAGCATTTAAGAACTATCACTTCTCTCAGTTGCTGGGAAAGGGTGAAGTCACAGCATGATGAGAACACAAAGGATTATACAAGGTGTATGTGGCTGTGGCATCCTTTTTTTCTTTTACTTTTCTTTCTTTCTTTTTGGCTTGCTGGCTTTTTATTTTTGCAGTATATATTGTTTATATGGTTAGGCTATAAGCCATCCGAAGATGGGTCTTACGATGGGCAATTATACAAATGCTTTAAATAAATAAACAAATAACTATCTCATAAGAATACCATCTCTTCCACAGTAGTCAAAGAGTTTTAAAAGGATTTTCCTTTGGCTCAATAAACTAGACATTACTCTTCTATTCTTATATACAAAACCCAAACAAAACTCAGTATTATTGGTATGAAAGTATTTAAGGAACTTTCACTAAACTATATTACTTAATTTCTTTGTCTTTTTAAGCACACAAATGCTTCAATATTTATTTATTTACTTTCATGTCTGCTTGTTGCCAAGAGTAGGAAAATTTTCCCTTTCATAAGGGTGTACCTGTGAATATGGTTTGAAATGTCACTTTCACAGCTCTGCCAAAAGATTTTGCCTGATTCTTAAATCATTTCTAATGTTCTGTTAATAAAATAACGATCTGGAACATCCCATGATATGTTTCACTTGCGGCCAAAACTTTTGAATAGTGGGAGCATTGTGTTAAGCCAGTCTTAAATTTCTTTTGAACTCTGAAGAACCAGCTAAATGATTTGCTTTATATGAACACAGAATAATTTTCTAAAAGGCTTTCAGAAGCCCACATGAGTATCACATGTGGCACTGATGTTCCATTCTTCCTCAGACAGGCAGATACTCAAATCATTTTTAAAGACAGGCTCTGAGCGTCATCCAGTCATCATAACCTGTCACCCACTTTCCAGTCTACACATCTTTTTTTTTCCTCCCCGCACTTTTCTGGCTGGCAGATAGCAGGTTTTTTGTGGCATTTCCTGTCATACAAACTGTTTGAGATTGCACGAGTGAAAGATGTAGATAAAATGAAATAACCAATTAGCTCTATAGCTGCTTTTCCTTCTTAACAACACACATAATGCACATTCTCACAATACTTATGTTAAGAAAATATCCTTTGGAATGCTAATTGAAAGATACCATCTCAGTGGCCAGGGTAATCTAAAAATTGGGATATTCCAGTTTCTGTTGTATTGGAATGGCTATAGGAATTGAAGGAAACTGCAGTATCTGTTTTTTTTTCCAGCTACTACAGTAAAGTATTTCCCTGGTCCTAATAGTAGTATTAAGCACTGATCAATTACCTGGTTGATCATCTCTTCCTCATTATGCACACACATTGCAAAAGACATTAAAAAATAAAAACCCAACACTTTTGATAGCATGGAATATTGGAGTATTTCCGATTTCTCTCACCTACAATCAGTATTATAGAGTCGCAATCAAAGAAGGTAACTTACAGTGATTATAAAAAGGAATGTTCTTTGGATTTATCCTGACATGAAGTTCAGCATTACTTGCATATCAGCAAGTCTTAAATTTTATGTATTAAATCTCTGCTGCTCTGTTTGTAGGTTCTGATTTACTATCTTACCCAAGCTAACCTACCCTCCAAGGATGGTCACTTAGACAATTCAGAAGTACAAATGCTACCGTTTCAATTTCAGAATCAGAGCAGATGCATAAGTGCTCTTGAAATGCTGAATCTATCCAACAAACTACTGATGGAAATGTATCCAGATATTCCAATGTGAAGGCTCTCCTATGAGATGCAATGAGTAAATGATACAAATATTAGACAATAGTAAAGGGAGAGTACACAATCTCCATATAGCAGAGACGTGAAGTGTGGGTTATCTTTCTTTGTAAATCGGAATCTAAAATTCCTTGTTGAACTCTTACTAGGTTTTATTCAGGCAAGTACCAATAAAGATTGGGCATGTGCTCACTATGGCTCAGATCATCCATTATTTTTTTCTCCTTAGGAGAAAAATTTTAATCACTGCATTTCTTTGGGGTGTGGGAAAGGACCCTACCACCACTTCAGTTGAATCCCACTTTCTTTAGGGAGTGCTTTAGGGAAAATTCCATAGCAAAAATTAGAAATTTGTCACCCATATTGTACACACTGTTGCAAGATCTTTACCTTCTCTTCCATTTCAGCTGTCAAGACTTCAGTTCAGCCATAATGGCCATCCTCTCTTCCACCGGATAAAGGGGATTTCTTTGGGTCAAACATGGAGACTGTGCTCTCCTTGTGACTTCCAAAGTCTTCATCACCCCTACAAGGTGACTTGGCCTTGTAGGGGTTCTCCAGGCTGAAGAAATCGGCAGGACTCCACAGAGCTCCACTTGTCCACACCTTCCACTGTGATGTTGGCTGCCTTCTCCTCTAGCAGCAATATTAATTGACTGACCATTTTAATTTTCCATAAAGAGCCATGATGGTACAGTGGTAAGAATGCAGTATTGTAGGCTAATTCTGCTGACTGCCAGGAGTTCAATCCTTCCTGAAGGTTGACTCAGCCTTTCATACTTCTGAGGTTGGTAAAATGAGGACCCAGATTGTTGGGGGCAATATGCTGACCCTGTAAACTGCTCAGAAAGGGCTGTAAAGCACTATGAAGTGGTACATAAGTCTAAATGCTGTTGCTATAATCCTTCAAAATGATGCTCCTCAAGGGTATTGTGGAAATTAAGATGTTTAGTATTGGACTAGGGAGTAAAAAATTATGAGAAGGGGCAGTCAAGAGAAGGCTAGGTTGCAAAAAGGCATTACCAGCTTTCATGAGACAATTTTGCATGTAAATAAAATGGCACTAAAGAGGCAGAAAGTTACCTCCTCCCCATTCCCTTCTAATATTCTCCAGTATTGACCTGAATTTTATTAAACTAATAAGGGTCATTAGTGCTTCTGGCCCTCCTGCAAGGGAGAAGAGAATGGAATTACTTTGTGTAGCAAAATAGGCAGGCAGGAATGTGGACTCTTAAAGAAGACTCCAACACAAAATTCTCAAGATGCCAGCACTGTAATGTTTAGTCTTCTAAAATGCAGCAAGTTTCTCAGTAAGCAGTTATACTAAAATAACAGCTTTCATGCCTCTTCTAATTTACTCTGATAAGAAATAATTTTATTCATTAGTAAAAGAAAAAAAAATGGGAAAAAAGCATCTTTCCACAGCCATCCTACTGTTACAATTGACACCAGGTTGCTTACAGATGGAGACTTGCTAGTGAAAAACTGCTGTAATCCATAAATCTATTTTTGATAGGATTTTTTTAAAGACAATCTCCTTCTCTAGAAATAAAAGTGCAACATCTCCTTACATAAAGGAGGGTTTCCAATCAAGTTTAAAACTTAAAAAAACTTAAAACTTAAACTTAAACTTTAAAAAAAAAGAATATTAGATACATATTTTAGTGGTTATATCTATGCTATAGAAATATCTGTTTTGGGAAGCCAGACTAACTTCTAGTATTTATCTGAGTGGTTAAGATCTTCCTATTTAGAGAGGTGTTCATTCTGCAGGCAGAATCCCCGCCTGGGGATTCAGTACGGCCCGTGGGATAAATCTGCATTATTAAAAAAAGTCTGCCTCCCGAGCCTATTTCGATGGCTTTCCTTTCTCCTTAGCACACAAGGTCTTTGCGCAGCACCAGCTGGGGAAGGGAGAGAGAGAGAGAGAGATAGAGAGAGAGAGCAGGAGGCAAGCGAGACCGCATTGTGGTTGGCACGCCCGGCCGCGTGTGCTGCCACCACTCTCCCCCTCCTGCATCCCCACCTCCCCGCTTCCCCCTCCCTCCCATCTCCAGACCGTTCAGAACTGCATCCGCACATGCGTCGCAGCCTGCATTCCATCATGGCGGAGCCGTCTGACTTTCTCTTCTGCAGCGGCGAGGCTTCGTGGCACCGAGCCTGAGGTGGCGGCTGGAGCATCCTCCCCTCCTGGCGCTCGCTGCCTTCCTCCTCCGGTTCCCCCCCCCCCCGCACAATGAGTTGCCGAAGCTGCTTCCCCCTCCGCCGGGAGGAGGAGGCTCCCTCTCCGGGACATCAGGGTGGGGCAGTGGCCAGGGAGGAGAAGGAGGAGACATGATGACCCCTTCCCCTTTCCTCCCCTCCCCTCCTTCGCCCAGCAACAGTGAACCCCCCCTCCACACACCTGATGGATGCCCCCTCCCCAAATAATTCCAGGATTTTGCAAAAAAAAAAATGCTGATCTCTTCCCCTCCCCCCCCCAAATTGCAAAAGCCCCAAGCTTTGCAATTTTTAAAAAAAAATTGGGGGTGGGAGCTTGGGGGTTAATCCTGGGGGGTCCTGTGGAGGAAAGGGGATTTGGGGAGAAGGGACATTTTCATGCATTTGGAGGAATGGAAGGGGAGGGTTGGGGAGGGGGTTTTCTGTGGGGGTGTGCTTCCCAAACTTGGGGGTGTGTGGAGAGAGGGTGGGGGGGAAATGGGGTGGGGGGCAAGGTAATTTTGCAATGAGTTTACTGGCCCGGCCCGCTTGAGATCAGATTAAGCTGTATTCGGCCCCCAGACCAAAATGAGTTTGACACCCCTGACCTAACTGCAAGCTAGGCCCTTCAGATATATAGACTATAATCCACATAATCTTTGCCAATGTGGTTAATTTTAAGGAATGCTGTTGATTGGGCACATAGATTACATATCTGCTGCACCAACTTTGGGAAGGGCCTTTAACAAAATAAGCACATACTTCTCTACTGTAAAATATTTAGAAAATTTTTTAAATTCTTCCCAGAGATGTTCAAAAGTGAAGGTCTCTGATATTAAGAAAACAGAATAGAATAACAGAATTGGAAGGGACCTTGGAGATCTTCTAGTCCAACCCCATGCTCAGGCAGGAAACGCTATACCATTTCAGACAAATGGTTATCCAATCTCTTCTTAAAAACTTCCAGTGTTGGAGCATTTACAACTTCTGGAGGAAACCTGTTCCACTGATTAATTGGTTTAATTATATATTTTGCATTAGTGTGATTGAGTGAACTTCTGATACTACACAAGGGAAAAATCATTTATTTTATATAAACCAAAGTTGCTAATCCTTCAACATTTGGGTTTTTACAAATTTTGCAATATTGTTCAATATATATACATTATGGAAAAGTCTGAGCAAAAATAATAAATTACTTAAAATAATGATAGAGAATGTTCTGCAAAAACTATGACTTGGCCAAAAAATTGAATCAATTATCTATAAATCTGGAGAAAGATCCACCAAAACTTTTTGTGAACTGAAAAGAGAAGTTCTTCAGTTTGATCACCAAATCTTATTTGCAAAAATAGAAGAACCCAATTAAAACTGACTAGTCAAGAAATTGACTCATTCATCTTCCATAAACAGATTATATTGGTTGCTCTCACACCCTCTCAATCATTATACAACTGTTCCGGCTGTTCTGTCAAACTGCAAACTGCATCTACAGTTAGAATAAAAATAAGTCAAAACCAGTTGCTGGGATGCATAAGAAGAAGGCTGCTATTCCTCTGACATCTGTTGGGATAATAGGAAACAGCTTCAGTTAGCTTTTGGTTTGACCTATCCAAGTTTTTATCATGTGCTAATGTTTATTGGCCGTTTAGGCGAAATATTCTTTCTCATTCTGTTCCCCATTAATGTCCATGTGCACCATAATGTGTCTGTAAGAAGTATAGTCTCATTCACTTCCAGACTCTTGTAGCATTTGTCAACTATCAGTTTCCAACTGGTATGTGACACTGAGTTGAAACTCAAACTATCAGGTTTTAAAGCTACAATTAAGTTATAGATGAATACATTTTTCTTTCTTTTCTTTTTGACAGTTGAAAGTGAAAAGTGAGAGGTATCATTGCTTGCTCTTTGTGCACACATAACTTTTTCTTTTGCACATTACTGTATCAGGCTTTTCAAACAATATCAGAAACTTGCAAAAACCTGATTACTGGAAATGGTAGCAGAGCAGCTCAACACATCATAGGAAAAGACCTCTCTGTTCTAACACTTTCAACACTCCATTTCCAGCTACAGATGATTAAATAGAAGAGATAATGCTCTGCCATCCTAGTATTTTACTTCAAGTTATTCGTTAGAATGCAAACTACTTGTCCTCTGATTCCTAGGGGAATCAGAGCAATTAATATCATCTGCTCTGATACTGCTTCTTCTCAGGACCTGGTTGGCCGCTACTATGGACGATTGCATATGCGCAGAGACATTAAGGACTGGGCCCCCATCAAATTTACCCCCCCATGGGCTTTTAATTCTGGTTTTTTATCCCGGGGCTAGGGAGGGAATTATCGTGTTGGAGGGCGGGGGGTCTTTTGTTGGAGGATAAGGTCAGGCCGAAGGCTGGGCACATCGGAGAGGGTCGAGAGGTCAGGGGTTTGAGTCAAGGAAAGTGGGGTTGTTCTGGGGGAGAGGTGCTGCCAATGCTCTCTACATGGGGCTCCCCTTGAAGAGCATCCGGAAGCTGCAGCTGGTGCAGAATGCAGCCACATGGGCAATTATGGGAGCTTCTTGGAGCTCCTATGTTACACCTTTCCTGCACGAGCTGCACTGGCTTCCTGTGGCCTTCCAGATGCGATTCAAGGTCTTGGTACTCACCTTTAAAGCGCTCCATGGCTTAGGACCCAGGTACTTACAAGACCGTCTGTTGCCACCATCAGCCTCCAACCGACCAGTGCACTCCCACAGGGCAGGCCTCCTCGGGGTGCCACCATCGGGCCGATGCCGCCTGATGGCCCCGAGGGTTCGAGCCTTCTCTGTGGCTGCACCCTCCTTATGGAACGAACTCCGCCCTGAGATTCGGACCATTACTGACCTCCGAGCTTTCCGACGTGCGCTGAAAACCCATCTCTTCCAGCTAGCTGACCTGGCCTGACACCTCTCAGGGTTAAATTTTAAATTGGGAATTTTATATTTTTAATTTAATTTATTTAATTGTGGGTTTTTAAATTTTAAATTAATTTTAATTGTCAGCTTATATAATTATTTTAATTGGTTTTTAACCTGTTATTTTTGTATGTTTTTTAATTGCTGTAAACCGCCCCGAGTCCCTTGGGAGAGAGGGCGGTATATAAATTTAATAAAAGTCTAAAGTCTAAAGTCTATGTGGAAAAATGCTGACTAAGTTTTAGATTAAAAAATTGTGACCTTTTATTTTAAGAAATAATGAAAACAATGTACATCAAGAGCCCAGATCCCTGGGACATTCTTCTCAACATTTTGTACTTACAGTTTAAAAACAACTTATGAACATTCTTGTAAATAGTTATTATAAATTTCAATGCAGCCTGTATAAACAAATTCCCAGTGGATTGTGCACAGTGACGCAGAGCAGAAGACTGATGTTTTCTCTGGGAAGACTTTATTTCACTTTTATCACACTTTTAATTCAAAATTGAATTGTTTAACTGGGAAAACACTGTAGAGAGGTGAACATTATGGGTCTGTAAACACTTAGCCTTAGAGGAAATCACATCACAGCCATGTATGTACTGCTACTATATTGTCACTAACATTTTACTTGAAGTGCTAAATTGCTGCATGGCTTAGATTCTTAGATTTCCCCAAGTATAAACAAAATTGGGCATGCGAGTCCTAAGAATTTGTTTTTTTTTTTTTAAATAAATAATCCATACATCACATTAGTCCAATTGACAAGTCTATCCCAGACCTCAGGGGAGGAACTAATAAACATTTAGTTACTTTGCTATTGTTTTCCGAAAACAATTTGACTTCCTTTGCGATAACCCTGAATTCCTTCATTAAAAATAGAGAGGCTGAGAGCCAGAGGAAGTGCTTGATTGGAGCCAAGTCACTGCTTACAATAAAGCTTTCTTGGGACCACATTTATATTCCGATTCATGGTGATGACTCTATAGGAGGCTGACAGCTGCTGGGGCATGTCATACATCACACAGAAGCGGGAAGACCCTCCACTCCGTTTCTTTCAGATTTTTTGGGATCCTTCAGCCAGCCGGCTGATCCCAGACGAGAAGGCTTGGAGCTCCAGCAACCACCTGAACTGTGTTTATCTCACATCAGACAAAAATCTATACTGGATATAAATAGAAAAGGTACAGTCCTGCAAACTGAAAGAGATCTGAAAGCTAATGGATTAGTAATTTTATTATTAGCAATGTTTTTAATTTTCTTCTGTCTGGTCAAAATATATAAAATATCTTATATTTTTAAATTTAATATATTTAAAATATATAAAAAACTGTATTTATATATGTGGTGTCCACAATTCCATTTCATTCTACGGTGTCATACTTTTATTTTATCCAAGAATTAGCAGATATTGTTGAATACAAATACGCATTTCTATAGTTTTTAAAGATGACATTGCTACATGATTCCTGGCAAATAATGTATTATTGCAACTGTATATTCTGCAAGATAATCTGATAAATTAGATTTCATTGCAGTCTTGTAATTGGGGAGAGGCTTCCAGATGGGGGGCTCCTAGCCCTACCAATCCAAAAACATTTTCTCTGATTTTTTGTGGATTTATATAATTAATTAATTAATTAATGGAAAACATAATGACAATGCAAAATCCCCTAAAACTATGATAATAACTGGAGTGCCTGGATAATGAATGCCTTTTCTGGAAGGAATCCATGTTGTAGAGTAGTAAGTGGTATTTATACTCAAATAACTGTGCAAAGACATTGCCTATACTAGACGAATATTCATGAGATAAAAAGGCTGAGAATTTGTGAGGCAGAGTAGCTCTAAATAATGAATTTCTGTTCAACAGCTATTTTAAAAATCATTACAACATATTTAGAAATATGTTTTCTTTTACTTAAATATCTTGACATTTTATTATTTAAATCCTTGATTTTGGCTCATAACGCAAAATAGATAATCTGAATTGTTTCAGGACTTCCTGAACCATTACTTGGAGTTTCTGTCAGCTCTTCTGTTGCCGTGCAAAGTGACTGACTTGTAAAGCATGTAGAGTGAAAATAGAATAAAGATAATGGTCTGGATTTAACACCAAATATTAATTTTCAAATCAAGCAATGTTTCTTTCATCTCCTTCAGAATTCAAAACCTTAATTATCAAATATTTATAATACTGTAAGAAAAGTAATACATAATATAGCCAATGGTTTAAATAGGGTATACTTTGTATGTGTGCAATATGCATAAACTACCAATCTATTAACAAGTCAGAAAATACACAAAGGATAGGGACAGGGCTATTGGGACTGATGAGGTTACAATTTTTATGAACATCTGACCTGAGGTGCTAGTTTAACAAATTTGATAGTTGATTAGCAGGAACAGCCATCACTTGATCGTGAAAAGCACATAACAGAAATCAAAATCTGATATATATTCATAAATTTGTATAGTATTAGGAAGTGATCTATTTTTTTACTTTTGTATGCTACCCAAAGTCCATTGAAGCCGGGCAGGCAATAAATGTAAATAAATAAATATTTTAAATCAATTCAATGTTGAATGTAGATTCAGTTTTGAAATCAGGATTCACAACAAATTTGTGAAATTGCAAGTTTCCCACTTTCCCCTTGTGGTTCAAATGATTGAAAGAACAATGCAATGATGGTCTGGGGTTTTTCTCACCAATCCATCAGCGGATCAGTGAAATATAAACAAGCAACTGCTATTCTGAGCAGACAACATTTGGACAACATTTCTAAAGTTCCTTCCATTGCATAATTCTTTGCCCATGTGGATGGAAACCAAATTGTCACAAAGACCCTCCCATTGGGGAAAGAAAAGTAAATAGCACTTGCTTTCTCACCTTCTGAGAGAGAGGCAAAGAAACAGGGGAATCCACAAATTGCCATTCTGGCTATCCCAAAGGTTCTTTCTCCAGAGGCAACTGGACTTTGTTTTTCCTTGAAAATGTTTTGCTTCTCGTTCAAATAGTTTCCTCAGTTCTTGGATGAGAAGCGAAACTTCTTCAAGAAAAACAAAGTCCAGTTGCCTTTTGAAAAAACACCTTTGGGACAACCATGACCTGGATGACTGAGAATCTCCATAGACATTTGCCATAGCTGACCAGGTTTGTTGTGAAAGCTTTAAATATGGACGTAGTCTTGTTTAACCAACTTCATATTATGTTGCTGCAAAGGCAATTGAAAATGCCTGCATGAGAGACAAGCAGCTCAATAACTGCAGTGCAAAATTGCCCTCATTCTCAGTTATATAGCAGTTCACATTTTTTGTCTCTTTTTCAGACTTTGGCACAATTGACCAATAAATAGTATACATTATCAGGGAGCTTTTCAGAAATAACTAGGGACAACTTATTTCTGGCCCACCCATTAACATCCACCATTCTTTTTCTTTATGAGTGGTGAAAACTTTTTTCATAGAGCTGCAACTTGTCAAAAGATTCACGCTGTTCCTCAGTCACAAAGAACACTTGACAAGCAGCACTTGCTCTCCTGACAACCCAAAACAGCACAACTGAAAACCTGCAAAACAGCAGCATTTATGTAGGAACAACTGCAAATGTAGACCATGGATGAAGAAAGAAACCTATACAATTACTAATTTTGCCAAAAAGAGTGTCTAGGAAATGGGTGAGCAAAACACATGATGGAGAAGTAAATACACATTTAAAGAAAGAAGACAGTAAGTCTTCTTTCAGTAAGACAAGCTGCAGATGGAGAAAAAATGAATGAAATATTGAACACAAACTCCTAAGGCTCTATGCTGGATAAAAAAGAACAGCTAATTTCAAGGGGAAAAAGGAGTTAGGTAAGTAAAAAGTTCTTTGAAAATCATTAGAAACAGAAAGCTGCATTGTAATGAGATGGTAAAAATTGGTCACTTCTATCTTGAGAAAGAAAGCTGTATTTCGAAAATACACGTAAGAAGGCAAACTGGTAGCAGTTTAGAGTATAAGAATTTGCATTTTTATATTACATTCAGAATATTTTAAAGTACGTTAGCAACCATGATTAATCTAGTGATATAACAGGTTCCCTTTCATTGTGTACATTTAAGCTTATATCAGAATGACTGGAGGAACACACTTTCTAAATTGGGGTGCAATTCAAAAATGAGCAAGAGCAATGCTGTAATTTAGTATGTTTTAACTTCATTTTTTTCATTTCTATGTTCCTTTTGTTAGTCAACGCTAATAATATTTTCAGAATTGTATTTTCAGAATATTGGGGGACACAACAGGCTGTGAAGTTTGAATATATTTTCTTATTGACATTTTGTAACCACAGCAATATACAATTGACCCACCTTTTGCAGTTTTAGAAATGGATTCTTGTTACTAATGAATTTTATGGGGGGGGGGATTTTAATATTACAAGAAAGAGTTTTATAGAATTTTGCTTTTAGCTTCTTGCAGTATCCTGAAAAAAGTGCAGTCCTATACATTTTTGCTCAGGAGATTAGATAAGACTACAATTTTCTGTTTCCTGACTTGAGGCTTTCTGCTGTTTAATAATGTAGTATATAAGGGGTATATTATTAAATAGTCTATTTGCATGTAGATTTTTGTTCCATACACTTTTAATTTTAGAAGTAGCACTAAGGATAGAAATAAGCACATTCTCCTATGATTTTGAAGTACAGCAGTTTATTAACTGCAAGCTAGAGATAAACTTTATCCTGTAGCACTAATACAAGAATTACTTATTATTTTCTTATACCATCAGATTTATAGTAAAATGTACATAGAAAATGAAGATTTGCACTACATGCACATCGCTGGTATGTCATGTGGTTTAAAATATTATTTTCCCGTGGTATTTCTAGAGTGCCAGAGTTTGTTTCATCAAAAGCAGAAGTTCCACTGAATTAGTATTGATTGCAATTCATTAAAAAAAAAAGCAAATCATAAAATATTTTGAGTCACTTCAAAATGAAATGGGCTGCAAATAAATAAATAAAAATAAAAATTTGGAATTTCCAGGACATTTTTGTTTGTTTTAAATATCAGATTATCTAAATTAATCTAAGAGAGAAGAGAGGGAATTGAAGAAGGTTAAGGATAGCAGGATAGATTAATTTCATGAAATAGTGAGGATTTCTCTACCATCTTCTCTAGCATTAAGGTTCCTCCAACAACTAGACTGCATTGAAGGCTTAACCAGTCAAAAACTTGTTACTAGATAAAGATTTTTTTTCTGCATCAAATACAGCTCCATATAATTGGAAGGGGGGAGGAAAGGGCATTTTTTGAGGTTTTTTTTTTCCAATTTCCAAGATTAGCCCCAGAGCTTCAGAGATTACACATGGTTAGCCAGTTGCTGCTGGCATATCTGAATTCTTCTGAAAAGATTTTTAAATATAGCATTTACCCTAGCATTGATTGAAATTATACATTATGAAACAATGATTGAAAAATGTGATCATCTCTTGGGTAATACAATAAGGAAGTATAAAAGACATAATAACTAGTTTGACAAACTTATTTCCGCTTTTATCTAAATTTTGGTATGAGAAGTTCAGAATGATGAGATTCGTGTTCACTTGGGATTTATGCCAAATCTAAATATTGTATTCTTTTTTTATTCCTTTTTTTGCCCTTGGAATGCTAAAGCTAGAAGGATTCAGAAAAATGACAGAATGTGCTATTATTTTCTTTCTCTATTTGGCTTCAGTGCAGATTTCACACATCCATCTCCACTATCCTTGTCTTATCACATGGCACTAAAAAAAATAGAAACAATGAACAGTTTATATGTCCTAAAGAAGAATCAATTGTGCTTCATTCATTGGTAAAGCAGCAAATGAATTCTTCTTTTATATTAACATCACCAGTAAATTTGCTGACCTCCTTAAGAAAGAAGAGTTGGAAAACAAAGTGATTTTTAGAGAGCCATAATGCTCTGCAGAATGTGTAAGTTACAGATCATGTTGCTCTGACATTTAGCAGCAAATTAAATAATAAATAAAATGTTAGGAAATTTAATTAATCTAGCAAAGTAACAATTGAATTTAAATATGGAATTATTGTTACATATAATGAAGATATACCTATCCAGGTATGTAACATACCAAAGGTGGGAAGAAAGTATACTTTGCATGGATTTCTTGATCTCTAGCTGTTTAATGGAGTGATCATAATTTTTATTTATTTATAATGTAGTTGGCCATACAGAATTAATGTTGCCACTGCTCCAGTTTCTGCACAATTTCTACTCAAGCATCATCTGCACTGCCCTTTCCCTAGCCCTTCCTCAATACTTCCAAATTCCAATTTACACCATAAATCAAAGCCTCTCTGTATAAATTTGGGACCCTTGTATCTAGAAGATGAATTAGAATAAACTTTCAAAAATATTGTTCTCATCACTCTTTTGCAAATTCACATTTGAGATTGGACAGAAAGAGACTGACATTTTTCTTTCTTAGTTCTTGGATGTATCCTCAATCCTTTACACAATAACGCAAAAAAAAAAAAAACTATTACAAATGTGGATATATTTTACACTTGACAGTATGTGCACCAACTGCAGCCCAGTATTTCCTGCTCTCTGGAGGTTAAATGGTTTCTTCTGGACTAGAACCCACTTTCTTTTATGCATGAAATATTATTCCCAGTTAGACTACCTTGGTCAGAGGAAAGAGAGAAAAATAAAGGATGCAGATATTATAGACAACAATGTTTATGGAAGTTAGTAATAAAATCAAGGAGGAATTGGAAGGAGAAATAAGAGATAAAGGGATCCTAAAAGATAGAGTTAAGAATGCAGGTTATTATTAGAGACACAAATAGTGGAGACTTTCTTACTGCTCTGGAAAAATCTAGTTTAAGTTGCAGTTGCTGTTTATCTTAAGCTGTGAGTTGTTTCTTTAATTAACCAAACAGTATCACATGAAAGACAGAAGACATGCACTCTATGACACTTTTCTACAAAGCTTAAGCATATAAGCACACAACACAAGAATTTCTTCTGACGCTAAAGATTACAATTCATGTTTGCTATTTACAGCCTTTTAATTGTCCTCCATCTTTAAAATGTATTCTTAAAAGTGTAAAAGTCCCTCTTTCTGGCTGCAGACTAGTAAAACTTAGAAAAATTCAGCAGCATCAGCTGTAACCTTTTGTTTCAACTGCCTTAAAACTATGTCAATATGTCCTAATCTCTCTAGGTTGATCAAAATTATTTGGCTGTCCTCGCATACCCAACACCTCCCAATTTAGTACCAGCCCTACAATTTTCACGCTTAGTCATATACTAGTTAACTTGACACTGAAGTCACTGATAACGAACAAGCAAAACTACATCTAACACCCATCTGGGCAGCAGCCTTCTGTACACTCACACCCAAGGTCATTATCTCCACTTAGCATTATCCTTTGGTTAGAGTCTGAAGCTAGTTTCTCAAGCATATTCATCAGCAGCATGCATTGAAACTTCAGTGTCGGAATTTATTTAAAGCTACAAATGCTTTAAAAAGATCTGGACACAGAACATCTGTCAAGCATTCTGATTCCAGTGCAGCTGAAAAAATCAGTCAATTAAAAACAATAAGCTGTGTTTCTCTGGATGGAGTGTGTGTAGCGCTACCAGGCAAGTGATGTTCTGTAGCTATTGTTATCTTTGCTTTTTTAATTCTCTTTTCATTTTGAAGAAGCAGTAATGGCAGAAACAATGGGAAATGGGGGAGGATGGGGAAGGGGGGTAAGAGAAGACTGCAACATCTAACCCCTTAAATAAGACAAACTGTATAATAAAGACTCAGTTGGAAACATTAACTCATGTTTTCCCATCTTCTGTCATTTTTTCTTTTAACTAAGAAAGACAAATCTATTAAGGAATCAGAGATGGACAGCTTGGAAAGGCCTCATGATTGACAGTACTATGAATCTCTTTGAGTCTTTCTTCACTAGATTTTCACAGTGGAACCCAGTCCTTCCTGTAGTTCAGAGTTTTCTCAACCTTCGCAAGATGTGAGGGCTTTGATTCCCAGAATACTCTAGCCAAGATTGCTGGGGGTTGCCAAAGTTGCCAAGGTTGAGAAACCCTGCTATACTGAGAGAAAGAGGGCCACCATTGTTTTAACTTCCCATACTATCCAGGTACGCTGTGGCTACCAGAGAAGATAGCTGGGATGGTGGTGCATATGGTATAATCTAAAGCAGGGGTCTCCAACTTTGGCAACTGTATGACTTGTGGACTTCAACTCCCAGAATTCCTCAGCCAGCATGCGAAACACTGTCTAAAGCTTGGGGAATATGAACAAATAAGATTAAAATCAGAAGATGTATTACTTATTGAAGATATTTTGAACCTAATTTCTATGCTACACTGATTTAAAGTTAAAATATTGCAAACAAATAATTTATTATCTTTATGATAATCTGCATTTTAAGGTGATATTTTCAACTTTTAAAGCCACTTACAAATGCTTGACTGCTTTGCCCAATATATCATCTAGATGTGAAGGACTTCAACTGTAATAATCAGTGCATTTGCTAATGGCCATGTATAAAAAAATTAGAATCCAACATATCTGGAGGTCATTAAGTTAAGGAAGATATTTCCATGCCCTCCACATTGTTTACCGTAACTCCTTTTTTCTCTTTTTCCCTCAGACGCCAGTCTCCCAATTGAATAAATATGGGTGATTGGAGCTTCCTAGGAGAATTCCTTGAAGAAGTCCATAAACATTCAACAGTAGTGGGAAAAGTCTGGTTGACTGTCCTTTTTATCTTCCGGATGCTTGTCCTGGGCACAGCTGCAGAATCTTCCTGGGGAGATGAACAGTCCGATTTCAAATGCGACACTCAGCAACCTGGTTGTGAGAATGTTTGCTATGACAAAGCTTTTCCAATCTCCCACATCAGGTATTGGGTTCTTCAGATTATCTTTGTCTCCACACCATCCCTGTTATACATGGGTCATGCAATGCATACTGTCCGTATGCAGGAGAAGAGGAAACTTAAGGAGGCCAAAGAAGGAGCAACGACAATCCAGAATAAGTGTGACTCTTTTTCCCAGCAGGACTACCCAGCACCAGAGAAGATGGAGCTGTCCTGCTGGGATGAACCCAGTGGGAGGATAATTCTTCAGGGCACTTTGCTGAATACCTATGTCTGCAGCATTTTAATTCGTACCACTATGGAGATTGCTTTCATTGTTGGGCAATATATGCTGTATGGGATCTTTCTGGAGACCCTCTATGTCTGTCAGCGGCAGCCCTGTCCAAATCCAGTCAACTGTTATATCTCTCGGCCAACAGAAAAGAACATCTTTATCATTTTCATGCTTGTGGTAGCAGCCTTCTCTCTCTTCTTAAGCCTGGCTGAACTGTATCACTTAGGATGGAAGAAAGCTAAGCACACCTTGTCTCAGAAAATCAGTTCTGCACCAGCAATTGGCAAACTGGGAGACTCTCAACTGAAGAAAGATGAAAGCTGCACCCCTCCTCCAGATTTTAATCAGTGTTTAGCCAACTCTACTGGGAAATATATCAGCCCCTTCAGTAACAAAATGGCCTCTGACCAAAACACGGTCAACTTTGCAACAGAGAGGGTTCACAATCCAGATGATTCAGGTGGAGAAGCTCCCTTTATCCAACTAAACTACATGCAACATCCAGAAGCCAGCGTAAATTCTGCACCAAATCTGACACCAAATGGATACTTTCATAACAAACGCAGACTCAGCAAAACTAGCCACGCGAGCAGTAAGACAAGGTCTGACGACTTGTCAGTGTGAGATCCTTCTAGTAGAGCTAAAAGAAAGGAAGAATCTGTTACGAGAAATGCCTGCAGTTAAATTTTTGAAATCCTGTCAGTCTAAATTCTGGATCAATTAGTTTATTAATTCACGTTTAGCTGACATATTCCAAAATGTCTTTTTGCATGCTCTGAATCCATTACTGTTCCAAAATAAAAACTGTTGCATTTCAAAACAGCAAAAGTAACTTTAGCAGTTACATGGTGTTCTTGTACTTCAGGTGATTGTCTCATAATCCAGCACTGTTAAAATAGTGCAATCATTGCAACTTCTCCAAAAATCTTGGAGATTATAATTTGGGAACAATGCTGAGGAGTCTCTGTTCCAAGCCCTTGCACAGAATTACAATTCTCAAGAATCCTTGATTGGACAAAGGAATGGAGTAAACTATAATTCTGAAGAAAAACTCAGGGCATTTCCACAATCCTCTGTGGGATTGGCTCCAAGTGGAATGGATTCATGCTGTAATCTCTTTTTGTGAATTGAGTCAGGTTATTTCTGACTCTTCTCAGGTGTATTTAAAACTTTTGACTTTTTTTTCCTTTTTAGATCACAGGGGTTCTGCAGACTTTCTGGACAATCTGTTTTCTCACTTGTGATAACTATTGTCTTAACCTTCCTCTCAGTTCCTGGGCTCAGGTTAGCTATTATTACCAATCTTTACAGAAGTTCAACCTTCACTGCCATTGACTTTTTCTATGCATTATTCACAATATGCCTTCCCCTCATGAAAGCTAGCCACCACAGTTCTGTTGCAAGCATGGATACAGTTATTGGAAAAAATCAGAACAGTTTACAAGTGATGGGGGCATTTAAATACAGTGACAGACTAGATAAGAAGTCTTTGAGCAATATCAGATGTTTTGCTTGTTTTCTTTTTCTTTTGATTGAACTTTCCTGCTTCATCTTCCCACCGTTGCTGTTTTTCATATTGCTTTGCCAGCTATCAAATGCACATAAACCCGTATTCTAAAAAACACATGGATAAAAGGACAGTAACAATTTCTGCAATTTCATCTTTCTGTGGAGTGAGGTGAGGGGATTCCATTATTCCACAGCTGATAGCAATTCAGAGGATGGAGCACTTGAATTACATTTGATGTTCTCCTTTTGATAAACTAGAGGATGAACATTGACTGACTGGGGAGTGGGGGTTCCTCCTCCATTTTCTGAGTTTCAAAGACAACCAATGTGAAGACAACAGATCAGATTGAAAAGACTTTGTTGGGGGTTTGGGGGGAGGACTGTGTGGAAATGTTACTGAATGGAATTTGCAAACTAAATTTGCAACAAGTATCCTGTTGTGAGATGTATACAAAGGAGTCAGGAGGGTATATAGCACTATTTTTTCTCTCCTACAAGATGAGACTCAAGCACTGGCTTCCTGAATCTCAGTGTATCTTCAGATCCTTATAGTGCAAACAAGGAGTCCTCTCCACATATCTTAAAATCATTGGACCATTTGGAACCATAGCATACCAACAAGCTATCTCCCTTCTCCTGGAAAACGAAAATCTTATTTTTTTTTCTTCTTTTCTTGAAACTATATAGAAAACCATGCTAACACCAATTAAAATGTAATGAATTCTACTTGCATTTTTGATGTATTTATCTATAGTAAATCCTAAATTATGTATGGCCTCATAGTGTTAAACATGCACCACCTCAGGGGAACAGCAATTAAAATATTTTTGAGTTATTTCAACAAAAATATTGATATAAAAAGTTTTTTTTACTGAAATTAATAGTCCTGTATAAAACATGAATTAATATTCTATAGAACAATAGATTGTGGCTTTTTAAATAGGATATTCTCTACTCGTTTTAAAGTTACTGCTGCTGGGAACATAGCCACTAGGCCAAAATGCATCAAGGAACAAAAAAGAAAACAAGATCAGAGGCAGACAATCTTACCACATCCAAACATAATGTTTCCCTTTAGTAATTTTTTAAAGTATGAGGGAATCATAGGAAGACAGCTGTTAATTATGCTGTAACATCCACTGGAAAATGGGATTAGATTTCATGATATTTTGAGGAAATTTCTTTAGTTTCAGGTGTGAACCATTTTGTCTCAATCAAAATGTGTTAAGCCTATTCTGAAGACTTACCATTTTTAGCTAATAGCCAGAAATATGTTTATTGATTTTCAGCAGTTAGTGATGACATTTTATGGGCATGATCCTGTTGAGGTCAGAGAATGCCTAAGAAGTTGGCTGGGTCTCTTTAAGAATTTAATGGTCAGATCACTGTCAGCTCTGGTTGTTACTGAATAATTGCTGTGGTGAAATAGGTAAGCAAGAGACACTGGTGGAAAATGAGAACTGGGGTAGCACCAGGAGGCATTGTCAAGCAAATAAATAAGACAAGAAAATATTTAAGCAACCAAATCAGAAGATTCATGTTCAGGAGTTGGGAAGTGACTGAAAGATAAACATTTTTATACCATTTCTACCTAGCACAATCTAAATTCATGCAACATCTACAGGAAATACAATCCTCATGTAATAGTGTTTCTGCAGTTTTGGGAAGTAGAAAAACCTGTTCCTGGCCTTTGAACATTTAACTTCAATCTCCAAAGGGGCTAGAAATGTTTGAATTTATTTACAGGAAGCCAAAGTCTTCTTCTAAGACTTTCTAAAAACATCTTCTAAGAACATCTGAGTCACGTTTACTTGTTAAGCCTCTCTCACATGATTGTTTTGACTGGGATTATTTTTTACAATGGGATATTATATCAAATATGGTTGCTACATTTTCCTTTAACAAAGCCTGTTGGTTTGTTTTTAGAAAGGAGAGACAGATTTGAATTGTGAACAAACAGCTCTTTTTATTAATCAGACAGACACTCCAGACCGACTGAACAAACAGGGAACCATTCA
>JAEANM010004866.1:0-20244 GCA_017656035.1 Myanophis thanlyinensis
TAATACATACACACACACCTCTTTCTCTTTAGTGGAGGGCTATAATGTAATATTTTAAAAATAGAATATATTTACATAATCTGCATTTATCCTTAGCTGTCTCCATTTTGCAAGTATTTGATGTATACTGTTTGTGCAAAAACTTTAATCGGGTGGCAAAGAAGAATCACTAGGAGTGTTCTGCAAAAAAAGTGTATATATAATTAATCCATATTTCAGTTATTGATATCAAATTATTGGAAAATATAAAATAAGTTTACAAGTATTGCAGATAAGGAAACTCAATCCCTACTTTCAGTGCTGTGGCAAATCAGTCTTTCTGATTATTTGATGATATCTATTAATTGGATTTTTCTCCCTGTTTCCTCCAGATTACACAGGATGCCAAGTTGGGCCCTACCACCACAGGCTTACTCACTTAGTCTTCCCATATGTAAGTGAGTCAAATCATTATCCATTCTACTACATAAATTGTTTTATTGTGTTTTTGACTGCTCAAAGTTAACTAGTCTTGAAACTGAGTTTTGTATATTTTGAGGTACCAAATCTAAGTTTTGCCTTACTCCATTGGTATGTTATAAGGATATTATCTAGAATTCTACATGAGTGCCTTCTTGGATAGCAACATCCATCAAGGAAATTATCCAATGTCTTGTTTAAACATATATTTGTTTTCTCTGTGTGTCTTGCAGACCAGCAAGCTTTTATAAAATCCAAGTTATTATTTTTCTGGTAGTAATAATAAAAATTTTCATGCCTTAATATGCATTCTAGGTTTAGGTGCTATTCATAATAATAAATTAAACTTATATAGACTTGTGCCTTGATAGAAACATGTCAATTTACTTTCTTTTTGGCTTAGACACCTCGATATGAGTAATCCAAAAATAAAGAGGATTAATGTCTTAGAGGTTAAATTTGTGGCTGATGAAGATGTTCTGAGGCATATCTCTGAGGATGCAGGTATCTTTAGTTGCTTTATTATTATTAGAATAAGGAGAACTAATTATGAATTTTCCAAAAATATTAATAATTTTTGTGCTTAAATATTTAATTACATCATTTCATACCAGCACTTTATCTATCTATCTATCTATCTATCTTATGGCAAATATATGGTCTTACAATAGTTCAAATGTTAATGTCCAGTTTACCTAGCCATTCAAGGACAAGGTGGTCTATGTTGAAAAAAAATCAGACATTGACCTGGTGTAAGCTCTTGATGACATTCGGACACATAGTGATGGATATTTTGTTGAGGAGTACCATAGTCACACTGAGGGGTAGAGATAAGATTCCACTTAAACAAGGAGTCCTGGCAGACACCATATTGGGTACGAATCCTGTTCAGAATTGACCAATGCTGGACAGGAAGGTCTAAACCTGGCACCTTTGTAGGGTCATCTACATAACTGCCTGTATCTGGGCGTTCAGCAGCCCATTTGACTTTCCACTGTGTGACAGTGTCAAAGTTGTTAGACAGCTGTTGAGCGAGGGCTTCCTGGATTTAAGCCTGCCAATTAACAGATGAGGAAGATCAGCATGCACAGAAAGAAGTGGGTTCTTATAATTTTGTTGGACTCCTTCACTAAAGCTTCCTGCCATTGGCATGTATTTAGAGAGCCAGAAGTTCTACAGAGATGTCTGGCTACCAGCTGTCGTTAACTACCAATTCTTCAATGTAGTCTGGCTGCCAATTGTTGCTAGTCATTTGGTTCATGCTACCGTGCTATCCATGGTATACCATGAGGAGGTGAACTAGCATCACAGCCCATTTTTTAGTGTAGATATATAGAGACAAAACTTTGCCTTCAGGAAGTTTTGACAACTGACTTTTCTTGTAATATTAACATTGTAATGTTACTTCTTAAAGTAATTGTTTTATTTTATTTACATTCTTATCAAAAATTATCATACAGCTTTATTTTTCTAAAATGTATAGCTTCTCTGAAAATGATAAATTTTCACAGACCTACGAAAATTATTTATTATAACTTCGTGTATTTTTTCTTAAGCAGTCTTATTGCATTTTCAGGTCTCAAAGTTCGTAAGTTAAGTGTTCCGCATACACTTGATATTAAAAAATGGATGAAAAATCTGGAAAACAGCTCCGATGATGAAGCCCAGGATACTTTTACAGAACAGGATTACGTGACTGCCCTAGATGTCCAAGGTACTTTGGGAAATACAACATTTTCGCAGCCATCATTATGCGAATATTTACTTCATATTCTGCATGAAAATATTCACTATTTTATACATAATGCCACCAAGAAATAAGATACTCATGTTCTCTCTTTAAAATGAATGTTTATATTGCTAATAAGATATAATCAGAGATTGGGCATAGAAGTGCTATAAAATTTTTACAGCTTTCCTCTAAAGCTTTCTTCTAAGAGTTAATTGATATGTATATTTTTTAGAGTCAATGAGAAATGGTTCCAGTGCAAGTGGGGGTGATGTCTTTCCATTCCAAACTCCAAAACGCTCTAATAGGATGGCAGAAAGAGGCATGTATTGTGTTTCATGTTTTGTTTCTTTTACATATATAGGTACTTGCATACATCTGTATGACTTAACTTTCTCATAGGTTCCTTTAAAAAAACAAAACCTAAATCTGATCTGACACTCACAATCCAAGTCTGTCACTCCTATTTTATTTATTTATTTATTTATTTGAATTTATATACCGCCCCCTCTCCCTAGGGACTCGGGGCGGTGTACAGCAAGTAAAAAACACATAAGCAAAATCTAAAAAAACAAAATGATTAAATAAGCTGATAATTTAAAAATTATTAAAAGTTAAAAAGTTGAGTTAAACTATAGAATTTAAAATTAGACTAACATATTAAAATAGCCCTGAGGTGTCAGGCCAGGCCTATGAGTCATATGAGTAACAGATTCCATGGATATATTTAATTACTTCTGTAGTATTCACCAGTTTTGTTGGATTGATGAGATTTTACAGCTCTACAACACTAGCCTTTTGTTAGCTTATATTGGAGAGCAACCATTCTAATCTGGAAGAGGGGTCAAACGAGGAATTAGCACAGACTCCTTACCGGCAAAGAGTTCTATGAAATTGGCATAAAACAATAAATCACCTAGTTTGAACTCTACACATCCGTGCCTGGTCATTTGTGTCTGAGAGTTTGATAGCTTGCTTCTAAAACTTTGGAAAGTTCTAAATACAGCACGTGTCACAAAATACTGAAATGTTTTAAAATGAAAAGCTAAACATTGTGCATGCTGGCGATTATGTTATTTGATTTGATTTAATAGCCAAAATGCTCTGGGCAATTTATAATTTAAACAACAGGAAATTCAAGTTAAAACTTGTATGATAAAATCAAATAAAATACAAAATAAAAGGCATCATATAAACTAGGCAGCAGCACAAGTTAAAGCCAGTTAAATAGTTTGTGAAAAGATCTTCATTTGATGTCAGAGTGATGTTAATGTGGATGCTAATTCAGCCTCTTTGGGGAAAAAATCCATAAATGGGGTGACACCCCAGAAGAAGTGTTTGTAAAATACTTCTTTTGTTACTACTACTAATAGGTTTCTACAAGGTAAAGGACTGTTTTGGGAACCAAAGACTTTGAAAACCAAGATCAGTAAAACATGTACCAAACAAATAAATAAATAGATAATAGGTAGCAATATCCTTGTTGCCCTGGATTGTTCTTGAGTTAGAATCATATTATTTACTATTGCTACAATAATAACTTTAGATATTGAATACATTTGTACATGATATAGTATCTATGATGTCCTTTTGAGTATTTAAGTACTATTTATTAATTGGAGATTTCTTTTTTTCTTTTAAAGCTTCTGAGCTAATTCAGAACTCAGCAAAAAATGCAAAGCAAAACAGTTTGAAGACGTTTGAGGAGAAAACAAACACTTCAAGAATCAGCAGTAGTAAGTTCTGTTAATAGTTTTTAAAATGTTAAATATTTGATTAAAATAGGGAATTACAGAATTTGCTTTTTTTTTAAAAAAAAAAGTCATTCTAATGAAATGAGGTAGACAAGAATATTTATTTTATATTGCATGTATCTGTTGCTTAGCTGTGAACTTACATTTTGGAGAATACAGAATTCGTCTTACAATTGTTCTAAAATGGGAAATAAATTGATTGCTGAGTGCAGCAGTACCATTCCTTAATAAATGAATGCCAAAATAAGGGTGTAATTTCCATCTGATAATTTCTCATATAATCATCATTTATTAAACTTGTATGCAGCCTGATTCTCAATACCTAGGCATTTCTAATTATTGATATAAATTCAGTTTTTGTTATCCAGTATGATTTTGTGTCCATGAACATGGTGAAATTTTGCTACATTGTCTAAACCATTTTATGGCATTAATTATTTAATCAATTGCTCTAGTTTGCTCTATCTACTATAGATTATTGGATATTGTGGTCAGTGACTATAATAAAGATATGTATGTATGTACACAAGTGCCCAATTTCATTGTAAATATTCAACTAAAATTGGGGAAATGTTCATAATAACTTCCTGAAAGGGCATTTGGAAATTCTGCATATATGATAATATACTTCCTGCTATATTAATTATTATATATTACTAAATGGTTATTGATATGCAGATTCCAAGAATTCCAGTCTTTAGTCTTATTTCCATTGCATTGTTTCCAACTGCAGAGTAGTAAGAGATAGCAGTGTTCACAATTAGGTAACTGGAACAAATGTTGAAGAAATGGCATAGATCAGGGGTGTCAAACTAGATTTCATTGAGGGCTGCATCAGGGTTGTATTTGACTTCAGGGGGCCGGAGTGGGCACAGCCATATTGACGTCAGTTGTATTGGGGGCGCCTGTGGTGGCCTGAACGCTCTGCCAGCGCAAATGGGCTTCCAAACTCTGTTTTTGGCCGCGACAGCCTCCTGCAGCCCTCTGCCAGGGAAAATGGTCCGTTTCGCTGGCAGAGGGTTTCAGGACGTCATCACTGCCAAAAATGGAGCCTGGAAGGGCCGTATGTGGCCCTCCCTAGCTCTGTTTTCGCTGGCAGAAGCACCGTGGGCTGATCCTTCGCTGTTTCCAGGATGGTCCGTGGGCAGAACCAGCCTGCGAGCCTTGAGTTTGACACCCCTGGCATAGATTAATAGCTGCATCTCAGAAGCAGCTAGTATCAGATTTGCTAATTCTTATGTTCCCAAATTCCTTGTCTGATCTAGTAGATATAAACCTAAACTTATTGAAACATTATTTACAAGGCTGAGTTATCGCTATAATTCAGATAAACTGTTAGTAGCATAGAATTTACTGTATATAAGGAAAACATTGGCAATATATTTATCAAGGCCAAAAACCTCCAATAGTAAAAAAATTACTATTGTCACCTGTAATTATAAGAAAAACATAGTTTGGTTCTTGCTTATTTACATGCACAGTGATGACAATGGTTACTTGGGTAGAAAAATGTGTACAGGCTGCATTTTAAATTAGGCTGAATCTCTGGTTTTAGCTGAAATGTACACTTAAAAAATCCTGTGATACGCTTTAAATTATGCCAAAACCCATGATATTTATAGGTAATCATAATCTGTGATTCAATTTTTAATTTTCAGAATGTTCTTCAAACAAAGACCAGGAAGACGTGAGTGGTATTTTTGGGCTGTTAAAAATATCAATTGTGATTGACGTAAACTTGAAAAATTGAGGCTACTTAAGCTGACAATGTATTATTTTCTATTCTGAATAAATTATATTTTCAAATAGTTATAAGTAGGTATTCAGTCTTAAGATACAGTATCTTTCTGAAAATTATATACAATAGTTGAATTTGGATTTTCCACTTCCTCCCATTTGCATTGGAGAGTCCCCAGGTGGACTAAGGGGTCCCCAACTCCCTGTACCAGGCCGCAACCTTTTGGGAACTGGGCCTCACAAATGATGGGCGAGCGCATGAAGCTCCATTTGCACAAGCATCAGGCACATGTATGAAACCATCCCCTCTCCCATTTGCCACTGTGGGTCTGTAGACCCGGAAAGGTTGGGGAACTACAGTATCAAGGAAATGAGATACATATGTGATATAAAATAGTATATCATATAGTAACAGATAGTATTGTATATAAACAACTGATATTTGAAAAAAGAATTGGTCAGTCTTTTGACTGATAGGAGACTTTATACTTAGAAGCAAAATTTTTGCATTTAGATGCAAAAATAGAGTTAGGAAATAGAATATTTAGAATTAGGACATAGAATATTTAAATATGAGATGTTTGCGAATTGGATCTAATATATTTGTTATTCCTAACAGACTAAAAGAAATGATTTATTATCAAAATTATCTTACCGGACTCGGAAAAGAATGACAGGTAAGAAATAGTAGCTCTAGCTAACATAATTTGGTGACATTATGAGATACTTCTCCTATAATTTGTTTCCAGTTCCAATCTTTTGAGATTTTTAGTGAAGTTTTCCACAGTCCTGGCTTAATGTTATAATACTAAATCTAAAATATGAATACTAGTGGTAATGAGAAAATTATTGTTTTCTATTCTACAGTATCATACATCAAGACAATGATGGCTGTAATGTGTTGACTGCCTATAACACATAGCTAAAATGTAGTTTACAACTGCATTGAGCTCCATGAAAACTTGGTCAAAAGTATATGCAATATAGCCACAAAACTCACATGTGAGGAACAGAAAGGGAAACTTCTGAGAACACAAGAGCTGTTGAATCAAATTAAAAATCTATCTTGTCCAGCATTCTGTTCCCCTCCCTCCTCCACAAATTGATGAGAAATCAATAGCCTTTCTGTACTTTTGTTTTCCTAGCAAGTGCTGCAGGTAGCCCATGGGTTACAACCACTTGTTAAGCAATGGTTCAAAGCTACAGCCAAGTGGAGAGAACTTAAAACTGGTCCTCAAAGTTGTGGCCATTGCAATGTCCCCAGAGTAATGTGGTCATGATTTGGGTACTTGGCAACTGCCTTACCATTATGACAATTGTAGTGTCCTCCGATCATATACCGGTAATCAACATTTGCAATCTTCCTTGTTGGCTTCCTAAATATAAACCAATGGGGAAAACCAGCAGGAAGTTGCAAGTTGCTCCAGTTCCTTTTGCTTTTTTGCCCACCTGCACAGTGTAGTGTCCACCTGCAACACTAGGCCATCACTAACTCTTGCCTGTCAGCCTGCTTACCTGGGACTCCTGCCTTTTCCCATGTCATGGTCATCTAAAGTCCTCATTTACTGACCCACACAGTCTTGGGGTTATGATGGTAAGCTAAGCAATGTGGGTGTGTGATGTCACATTTTATGACTGCATCACTTTCCTTTTTAGCCTTAAACATGTGCTCTGATAGTGAAAGTGATTATTCTGCTTCAAACTCTGAAAAAGAAGAGGATGATGCTTGTTTAGTATCTGCTGATGAAGCTGTTCTTCGGAAAAACCCAATCGGTTCCCAAACGTCTTCTGTTCCAACTTCCAAGGAAACATCTGCTAAGAAGCTGAAGAGATGCATTTCTGTAAGCATGCTCAGATTTCAATTTGTTTCCAGGGTACAATGAGTACAATATAATGTCTCTTAGAAACAGTTTTCTCTGTGCTCAAAAATAAATCAGATGTATTTTTCCTCTGAGTAGTTTTGGAAATGTCTTCTGTTCCAGTTTAATTTATCTAGCTTTAATTAGTCTCGTGACTAAATTCTGGAGACAAATTTGCTAAATGCTCTCCACAAAGTTTCATTTCTACTATGTGCAGGATTACCTTTTATGTAGTTTATATGAAAATGTTTAACAAAAGCTTAAAATTAAAGACATGGGAAAAGGGTAAAACAGTAAAGATGGAATGGAAAAAATTTCGCATTTTCATATTTGTGTAGGTGAAAATATAACATGCAAAATAATTGTTTTTAATTACTGTATATATTTGCAGATAAGCCAAAAATTTTAGATTTCAAAATACATTTAAAAAATTTGGTTTAGCTTACCTGCAGATGGATTTGTCCATGACTATATATGCTAAATGCATTAAAAATTCCTTTATATACTTATAGATAAGCCCATTTATGCATAAGCAAACACATTTTTAACCAAGCATGAAAAATTCATCACCTGTGGATTAGCTAGCTGTAAAAATTAAAACACAAACTTTTTGAGGATAAGCATATCTTTAGGTGGCACATTTTTATGATACTTTGGTTAAAAGAACCATTGGTCAGCTTATCTAAGAATGGGCTTATCTGTGTGTATATGTGGTACACTATTAATCATCAGAGGGAATTTATATTAATTTCAATATTCTGTTTTCTATAGTGAAGTTTTGCACTTTATTAATCAGTTCTTAGCCGTCAATTTATTCCTTAATGTTGCCAGAAGATAATACTTAATTATTTTTCTGTTTGTTATCAGAGCAATTTGGTAGACGAGTATTTTGAAGCACATAGCAGTTCTAAAGTTTTAACATCTGATCGAACACTGCAGAAGTTGGAGAAAAAAATTCTGGATCAGGTACAGTATTATTGAGAAAAAGATTTATTAGGATTCACACAATATCTCAAACTGCCAGTCATAGTCTACATACTGCATAATGTATCCTCTGTGTAGTTAAGCTATCACTGAAAAGTTAAACAGGGACTTGGTTAGTACTTGGATGGGAAAATTGTGAGGAAATCCCAGAGCTATAAACTAAAATTGTAATTTAAAAAACATTCTGAAAGAACTGCATGGCAAATAACTTTTACAGTATGTGGTTTGCGGGAAAAAGTACATATACTGTAATTATCTATGATTTCTATAGGAATTGAGAAAATTTCTTTTTAAAGTTGGTTCCCTACTGCAAATTCTGGCTCACGAAATTTCTGAAAATATCTGTGTTGCAATCAAGCAGCTTTTTGTTTTCTTGTTTTCTTTTCTTCCTCTGAGTTGATTTTGACTTGACAGGTTCCTGGATGAGTCCTTGCAATTTTCTTGGCAACATTTTAACAAGTGATTTACTATTACCTTCTTCTTAGGCTGAGAGAAAGTCACTAGCCATGAAAAGCCAGCTAGGTGACTAGAGTCAGTCAGTCTATCTCAGCCCAACTCATTTCACAAGGTTGTTGGTGTGAGGAAACTAGGAGGAGGAAGGAATGTTGGCTAGGTTTGCTACCTTGAGTGATATGTAGAAATAATAAAGGCAGGATACAAATAAATAAATATCTCAAAGGCGTGACTAGAATTCATGGTCACCCAGTCTTTAACCGGATGCTTTAAACACTACAGGTTCTCAATCAAGCAGCTTACAAGCTTCTGATACTGTAAAACTTAAAAAAAAATCATAGTATCATTATCTCAGTACAATGAGATAATCCTTCAGTTTTTTGTGCCAATTTCCCAATCTTACTGCTCTCTAAATACCTGAATAGGATATGCAGAATTCATCAATTGAATCCAGTCCCATCATACCATTACAGAATTCTTTGAACCATGCTGTTCTGGAGCAATTCAACAGACTCAAAAAGAAAACACTCTAGTTATAAAGTATCCCAGACATTCTGTTCCCTAATGTATGAATCCAATGCTATACATAAACGTCAACTGCAGCTTAGGGATTTCTGAGGATTTAGAAAATTGTGTGCATGCATCATGGCAGTAGGGTCCAGTGTTTTTTTCCCCCTAAGCTTACCAGGAAAGTACACATTTGAATCAAAGAAGTGCAGCCAGCACACCCACTTTAAATCATATTCTTGTTCTCAATTAGCATCTGCTTAACTCAAGCATCCATATTTTGCTGGAATCAAAGGAGTAATGTATGAGTCCATCATGCAGCTTGTCTAAGCACACATGCCTGAATCTCATGTGAAACACCTTTATGTCTTTAAAGTGCTGTGTATTCCTTTTTCTTTATTACATTTATATTCTGCTGCAATTCTCCCAAACACTCCCCCCCCCCCCAAATAACATCTAAAAATTAAAAAAGAACCAATTCTGGTGGAGGAATGCAGTCCTAAAGCTAATTCAGCACCAAGTCAAAGCACTTCATAGATTAAATTATTTTCAATTGCAATTTCTCTTTTTTGAGCTGAGAGATGGAGAAGGAATTGGAAAATTCTGATAATGGAGATCATTCTGTTCAAAGCCTTTTCAACAGTTAAGAACTTTCTCATTATATCATTAATTAGAAATTTACTGATGAGTCCTTTTTTTCTGCAATGAATCTAAATGTCTAGGAATCCCTACAAAATCTCTTGAACAACGTACCTGTTGCTTTTGCGGCTGAACGAGAAAAGTTAATGAAACAATATGAATCCCTCTTCTACAAATGGATGTTGCAGCTGCAGTAAGTATACATTATATTTTAATAGGAGTTTGCAGTCCAGCAAATAAATTGAAATAAATCCCCAGAGCTATGTTTTGAAATCGTTTTGTTGAATAAAACTGGATCATTGGATGTAGTTAATATTTCACTGTTGTATATGGTTAATATTTCCTAGGGTTGAGGTCTAGTGACTAATAGAATTTGAATTTGAATTTGAGACTTATAACTGTATTTATTTTTCTATTTTTGTACATTACAATCAACTAGACTCTCAGTGGCTTACAACAAATATATGTAGTAACAATACATTAAAGAACTTACAAAGCAATTCTATTTTTAATAGCTCCTATGGAATCCTTGGTGTTCTCTGAGCTTAGCTGTTTGTTTGCAGAGTAACATATGTGTGAATGATTACAGGGTTTGCTCTCTGTTTATAGACATTAGTGCAAAAAGAGTAGTAATTCCTTGGTAGAGATTTATCAACATGCAAATTTCTCCATTTTCATGCTTTCTGAAGAGTTTGATGTCTGTATTTCAACCCTGAACCACATAGGGTATCAAATGCTTCAGAAAGCCCACAAATGGGAGAAATTTGCATGTAGGCAAACTTCTACCAAGGAATGAATATTCTTTCTGTATTAATGCCCATTTGGGGCGATCCAAAGCTCTGTTATTGGCTGTAGATGCCTTCCGCAAAGCCCTCTGCATCTGGTAACAGAGCTGCTGATGCCTTCTGGAAGGCATCTGAATGCAAAACGGAGGCTGGGGCAATGCGCTCATGTCTTCTGCAGCTGCTTGCCGCCACCTGCATCCATCGCCCAGAGCTCTATTATTGGATGCAGAGAGACTTTCCAGAAAGCATCTGAAGGTGAAATGGAGGCTGGGCGATGCGTGCGAGTGGTGGCAAGCACCCGCAGAAGAAGTGGACATAGAAGGTGGGGAGGCAGGTGTCGGGTGTGCAAGACCTGGTAAGTAGGGCAGCTCCACCATCCCAACCACCACCCTAGCTTAATTTTTACCTGTGTGCTTCACCCCACCCCTTGTACCCTGGGGTGGGCAGGGTCTTAATTAGGGCTAATTTTGTAGGTGGGGCTTAATTTTATCACATGCACTGAAAAACGTGATAGGGCTTCTTTTCTAGGTGGGGCGTCTTTTGGAAGAAACACAGTACTTATAGCACATGGTCACATGACAAAAATTCAGACTTGGCTACTGACTCATATTTATGACGGTTGCAGTGTTCTGGGATCATGTGATCACTTTTTGTGATCTGGCAAAGTCAAATGGGGAAACTGGATTCACTTAACAACTGTGTTAACTATAGTAATTCACTTAACATTTGTGGCAGAAAAGGTTGTAAAATGGGGCAAAGCTCACTTAAATAATTGTCTTGCTTAGCAGTGGAAATTTTGGCCTCAGTTGTGGTCCTAACTACCTGTGTTTTCCCAAAAATAAGACCAGGTCGTATTTTCTTTTGGGTCCCAAAATAAACACTATGGCTTATTTTTGGTGGGTGTCTTATTTTTTTTACATGTATGGGAAGCCCACTAGGTTGAAGTTTGTACACAGTGGGGCAGAAGGCCATGCAATGCACCATTGCCACCACTGCAGTGTGGGGTGATGGTGGAGCTGCCCCACGTGCTCTGCACTGACTTACTTAAGGCCCCCCGCAGCCAGGCCATCAATGTTCCAACACCTGCCTTGCCTCAAGGCCAAGCACAAACACACCACTCAACCTTCTACTGTCAGCATTCCACGTAATACAACCATTAGTATGTTGTACTATATTGCAGCTGGGAGCAAATACAAGAAGTGGGTCGGTGGTCATGTGGGCTCCTGCATATCGTGCTGCTGCCGGGGGTGTCGGGTGTGGATGGCCTGGTTGCGGGGGCCCTGAAATAAGCTGCTGCAGGGCACATGGGGCAGCTCCACCATCACCCTGTGCAGGGTCTTAAGTAGGGCTTATTTTGGGGGGATTTAAGGGCTTATATTAAGGGCAAATGTAAAATATGCTAGGGTTTATTTTCAGGATAGGTCTTATTTTGGGGAAAACAGTGTAGATGACTGTCTGTAATGCTGAGTTTAATATTCACTGAGAATCTTTTCCAAATTCAAAAAAGTAAAGCAAGTGAAATAGATTCTATGATAAGGAAAGTCACCTCAACTTACTTGATTAAATATAGAAAAAGTTATATATTAGAGGTTCGATCCTTATTGGCTCAAAGTTGACTTAGTCTTCCATCCTTTCAGGGTCGGTAAAATGAGGACCCAGATCGTTGGGGGCAACATGCTGATTCTAACCCACTTAGAGAGCACTATGAAGCGTTATATAAGTCTCTAAGAGCTACTGCTATGCAGAATACTGATTTTTTTTCTCCTACTTAAGACAAGCGTTTGCTATTAAGAAAATACATAATTAAGATAGAAAATCAGGCTAGACAATTAGCAGAAAACTTGCATATCTTTGTTTATAGGTCAAGAATTGACAAGTAAAGAATTGATTAAAAAAAACTTGTATACAACTAATAGCCAAACTGAAATTCTGGATCTTTTTTTTTTAAAGAAAAATCTTAAGTTGTTGAGTTGTGTTCAGAAATAAACAACAAATTTTGCACACACACACACACAGAGAGAACAAGAAGTTCTTGTGATCAGTCTAAACATTTTCAGTACGTCACATTGCACTGTTTGAAAACTTTTTTTCCCCTTTATTTCTTACAGCCTTGGATTCAATATTGTGCTATATGGATTAGGTTCAAAAAGAGATCTATTGGAGAATTTCCGTATTTCTCTTCTTCAGGATTCTGTACATCTTGTTGTAAATGGATTCTTCCCCAACATCACCATAAAATCAGTAAGAAAAAACAGATATATGACTGGCTTTGATCAGTTAAGAAAAGTTTTACTACAAACCACGGTAGTAATAGAGAGAAGGGTGTTACAAGGAATCCTAGTTAATGACTGTTTCATTTAGTGTCTGTTTCACATTTACGATGGTGATGAAAAAATAACTGTACAGCCAATTCTCACATTCATGACTTTCTCAGGTCGGTAAAGAAAAGGAAAGCTGAAATAAGATCATAAGCATTATTGCAGTTTCATTCAGCAACTATTCCATAATGACTGAGTTGCTACAGCTAATAATGGCCACTGAATGAAGACTAACTGTACATTTCTCAAATTGCTTATCTTTTCTGCTTGTAATCTTAGAATATGATGGCTGAGTTTTGACAATACAGCTAAAATACATTTTTCTGTTTGTAATTTAGAGTGTTTTGTGATCCAGCCACTTGTGATTTGTTTAGTAAACCATAGTTAATCATGGCTTAGAATATTGTGAGAATATAGCTAGCCAAACTGTGTTGTGGACTTACTTTGAGTGCAACTTTTTTATTTATAGATTCCACTTGCAAGGAAAAGTGAAATATTAGGAGCAAATTGGATTAATTTGAAACACAGGAACTACTTGTCTATGGAGGTTCTCAATCATCCAGATCATGGTTGTCCCATAGGTGCTTTTCCAAAAGGCAACTGGACTTTGTTGGTTTTTTCCTTGAAAATGTTCCTTCGGAACTAAAGGTGGATGAGTTCTTGGATGAGAAGCAAAACATTTTCAAGGAAAAAGCCAAGAAAGTCCAATTGCCTTTTGGAAAAGTACCTTTGGGATAAATAAACTACTTGTTTATTGTCCGTGAAGTCAGCCCTGACTCTTGATAATTTACAAGTCCCTGCACTTTCCTTGACAACATTTTTGGGTGTAATTTTGCTAGGACCTTCTTCCCAGAACCCCAAATGGACTCTCATAAACGCTGCAGTCTATTAAATCATCTTTAGCTTATTATATATTTTTATATGAAAACTATTTCTACATTTTGTGAGAGTTTCTACATTAGTTTCACTTTAAGTACAGGAATGTTATAATTTATTCAAATAGATATAATGGTCAAAAGTTTGTTCTCAATTCAGATTTAATTCTTCTAATCTTTAAAAACAAAGTGTTAAAAGAAGATGATGGCCTACCATTTTTCTGTGCCAGATTTTGAATTCTATAACAGAAGAGGTATTGAATCACATGGGTACCTTTCGTAGCCCCCAGGACCAGGTGGACTTCATCCTAAAAAGTTTTAAAGAAGGTAAACTATATAGACAGTCATTCTACAAAGTAAATGTATAGCTCCCTTAAATATTCTTGATAAATTGTGACTAGTGATTGGAGGTGATTTTAATTACATTTAATAGAGAAAATTTAGAATTTGTGAGACTTGATCCAGTAGGTTTTGAAATGATGCCGAGGTTCCTGCTTTGGAAGGACAATTCTGGCAATAGGGTTTGAATCCCCAACCCCCACTCCCTCATGATGGGAATCATGCAGCCAAGGTCTTTACAGCATTTCTAGTATCCTTGGAATGCTGTCTCAGTTCATCCCGACTTTTCATCCCAATTAGTGGGACTTTTCATCCCAATTAGTGGTCTTCCCCTTTTCAACTTGCCATCATGAAGTTCAATTCTATCACGATTGTTCAATAACATTAAATATATATATTGTTTAACTAATGAAGGTTTAATATAGATTATTCATTTATAGGTTTAATATAGATTATGTATTGTAAACTGCTGTTTTAAAAGTAAATTTCATTGTAATTTTCAAATATTTGTAAACTGTTCTGGAAAACTTATTTTAAAAAGTAGCTTTTTTTCACATAAGCATAAAATATTTCAGACACAAATCTTGTAACCATTATTTATATATTCTATTTTTGATCTTTGACTATTGGTATTTCTTTCTTTCTTTTTCTTGTTTGCCAGATGTTTCCTCTGAACTATATCTTCTCATCCACAACTTGGACAGTAAGATGTTAAGAGGAGATAAAAATCAGCAGATCCTAGGACAATTGTCTTCACTTTCCAATGTCTACCTCATAGCATCTATTGATCATATTAATGCACCTCTTAGTAGGTTACTGCGTTTTTCAAACTGTGTATGTTGTGTGTAAATTCATCATAAATGCCAGACATTAGTAACAGGTCCCCTTGTGGTACAGGTGTAATTCATTTTAGGCGTTTTTTTATTCTGTGTATTACCAGTGATGGGATTATGATTATTATTTTATATTTAAATGTCTTAAGAGACTATGATTTATTTTGTACTGGTAAAACAGAATCTCAGAACAATTCAACAGCAGTTTCAGATCACAGTTTATATTAACAGCATGTTTTTATAAAGTCTTTTTATAAATAATTGTTAAAGACATTGCTTCCCTACAAGATGACTGTACTAAACTTATGAGTCTGCTGTACTTTTGCAGAAATATTTGGATTTAAGTAGTTTTAATCTATTCCTGCCTAGTTGGTGTTCGGAAGCATCAGTAGAATGGGCTAATTCAGCCTGCCACCTCAACATGGCAACAGGGAATGGATGGTCAGTTTAGTCTGTCAGCCAACCATTGTATAAACCATTGTAGGCCTTCATCTATGATAATCTCCTTCTTGTTTCTCTTTTAATCTGTTTTGTTTTACTTTGTACTTTCTTTCTGTGCATAGTAGCCACACAATATGTTCATCTCAAACAAAGGAAAAATTCCTAAACATTTAAAAACCCTACCTTATGAATCTACTCCATCTTTGAGATTCCAAATTGGCTAAAAGAAAGAAGTATTCGCTTCATTTAAGTACAGCATTAAAATTGTAACACAACATAAACCATCTCTAAACAATCAAAATATAACTTCCATAGATTTTGTGCCCTTTGTAGATTTGAAAAGATATTTATTCTGGTCTATACCATGCACCACAGTGCATGAGGTTTACCTATCCAAATCCATAGGTGTACGTAATACTGATTTTTCTATAAGCAAGGTTTTCCTGAAGGTAGTTTCAGCAAATTATGGCTGTCTGGCAGGATGACAAACACACTGTCAAGTGTTTGCAGCTCAGGATTTCCTATCAGAAATGGATGGTATGACATTCATTTGCTAAAACTTAGGGTAGTGCAAATGGCTTTATAAGCATTTTTCCACCAAATGAAGCATGTTTATTTAACATCTTCAGACATGAATTATCAGACATCAAACATCAAAATCCTTTCATAAGCAGGTGAGAAACCTTATACACAACATACACAAAGAGCATAGAAGTAGATAACACTAATAGTGTTTTGCTATTGTCAGTCCTGCTTCCAAGATACGATTTTAGGTTACTGTCAGGGAGACCCAAGGCAGTGAATGTAGGGAATTGTCCCTTAACCAACCTTTAGCCTGTATTTATTTCTCTGAGCCTGTTGGATGTTATGGAAAATCATAATGCAAAAGGCAATAGTAATTCCAGTGACTTTGTTTACTTTGAAGACATTGATTTTAAAGTTCTTCAGTGACAGAATAGATCTCCAGTCATTTCAGTCATTCCAGATGTACTCACACAGAGAAATTTTCCTCATAATATAAAGACAGCCTGAGGTTCCCATCAGTTCTGTTGAAACGTATCAGAAAGCCAAAATGTTGTCATTTTGATCTCTAGATTTTGGAGAAATTTGATAAAGCCCATTGATAGTTAATTTTTTTTCTCTCCTTGGAACTTTTCTCTGTAAGCACTAGTCTTACCCTGAAAGTACAGATTTTCAAAACTCCGATATTACATTTATTGTAGAAAAACTGATGGAGCCATTACAAGAAAATTTCAGCAACAGATGTACATGAAATGCAAGCTTTATTTATAGTAAATATTGAAATGCTAGCCCCTTTCTAAGTTGCATCATGTAATGGATCCAAAGCTACTCCCATATTTATTTAGATGGCATCTACATTAGTTGTTTTCCAGCCATGCTCTTTTAATTAAGATTCATAGGACAGTGGCTTGGTCTTCCATTTTTCTATTACTTAAACCATTCTGCATTTCTCTGGAGATTCTCAGTCATCCAGGTCATGGCTGTCTCAAAGGTGCTTTTTCAAAAGGCAACTGGACTATGTTTTTTTCCTTGAGGAAGACATTTTGCTTCTCATCCAAGAAGCTTCAGTCAGAACTACTTAAGAAGCTTCTTGGATGAGAAGTGAAACATCTTCTGTAAGGAACAAAACATAGTCCAATTGCCTTTTGAAAAAGCGCTGTTGAGATTCTTCTGTATGGTTATCCTTAGACATTTTTCCTCCAGTTGTTTTTTCTATGGCTGTGTCATGGAAGAAACTGAGTGGACTAATAGGTCCTATTAGCCTATAAGACTTGGTCTAGTCAAAGTTCTTCCCCTAGGAGATAGGATTAAGTTAACTCACTCTCTTGATGCTTCTGCCAGACATTTAGAAGGACTCTTTATGAAGAAAATCCAGGATTATTTTTTAAAAATAAAAATAAGGACTGGAAATAACTATTCAGCTGATGTTGTAATTGATGTTTATCAGTGATGTATGACTTGAGACTCTTGTTGTTATTAGTCATGGACAATGTTCCTCCAGGCCTTGAGACTCTATGCCCTAGGATTTCATGAAATCTATGAAAGCCTTGGTCACAGTTCCCAAAGACTTTGAAACTATAGTAGAAATATGATGGAATAATAGTGTTTAATAATTTAATTGTTTGCCACCCAAAAGCCAAATGAGTTCCTTAAACACACGTATTCATGCAAAATATGTGTTCTTTTCTAATTAGTATCAGATCTTATTCAAACAACAATCTGTCATAAAAAGAACTTAGTTCATGTAACAGTTTAGAATTACTCTGCCATTTTTATGCTGGCATATCATAAAAACTGTTGTGGAAAACCATTTGCACACTTAGAGTGCTCAAAGTTTTATGGAACATATTCTCTACTTTTAAGGAATTAATATTTTCTTTCTTTTTGATATTTGTCTTCTACATTCATAGTGTGGGATCAAGCAAAACAAAGCATGTATAATTGGTTGTGGTATGAAACTACCACCTTCACCACTTATGCAGAAGAAACAGCCTATGAGAACTCGCTCTTGGTTCAGCAATCGGGATCTTTGGCACTGAGCTCGCTCACACATGTTCTCTGCAGTCTTACTTCTAATGCAAGGTAAGAGATACTGTAAGCTTGTGAGAAACAGGAGAGATTCTTCCCTATGACCAGGGAAAAAAAACACCCTAGCATGTAAGACTTAATACTAAAAATATTTTTTTAAATATAGTTTTTATTAATTTATAATATGACATACAAAGAGAATACAAAAGTAAATATTAGGGAAATTAGGGAAGGAAAAGGGAAGCAAGGGAAGAAGGAAAAATGGGCATTGACTTCTGACTCCCTCGGCGCAGTAAAATAAGGCATTAATCTACCCTCAACTTTTTCATAATAATATAAACTAGCCATTCCTATAACAACAAATCAACAAATTGGTAAAACCCAAGAATAAAATTTCATTTTTTTCCACCTCAAGCACAAAGTCCAGAGGTGGTTTCCAAGTAGAAATGAAGGTATTCGTGTTTTTTTCTTTGATCAAAGCAGTAAATTTAGCATCTTTTCTAACTCCATCAGTTTTTGCAGCCATTCATCCATTGTGGGGATCGAAGTGACCTTCCATTTCTGTATGTAAAGTAATCTTAACTGCCATCAACATATATAACATTAGAATTCCAATTTTTTTCCCAAGTCTTGTTCCATTAAATCCAGAAGTCTCTGGGGTTTTTTTTTCTATGTTTTTTTCAGTATTAAGATATGAATCCTACTCGAATATTTCTTCGCTTTATCACACGTCCACCATAAATGATAAAAAGCCCCTTCTTTACATTTGTATTTACAACATTCATTTGAAATACCTTTATACATTCTTGACAATTTATCTGGAGGTAAATACCAGTGATACATCATCTTATATAAATTTTCTTTTAAATTATAGTTTAATGTAAATTTTAAACCTTTATTCCACATATTCTCCTACTGTTCAAGCATTACATTATATCCAAAATTCCTTGCCCACTGAATCATACAATTCTTTACTTGTTTATTTTCAAGATTTAAATTCAATAACACTTTATAGACTTTAGCAATAATGTGTTCATCACTACCACACAGTAAGATTTCCAATTCATTTTTAACAAAGTTAAACCCACGATTCTTTTTATATATTTTAAATCTTTCTTTCAGTTGTAAATATCTAAATTAATGGCAGACACATCCTTTAATTACAACTTCTCCTTAGATTTGAGGGTAGGGTGACCTAAATTAAAAGGTATTATTTTATCATAAATCCACCAGATTGGTCTCGTCACCATTTCTTTTCTAAAAAAAGCTTCCTGTGGGGAAACCAAAAGAGGCATCTTTGTGGAAAACTGTGTTTTATATTTATCTCAAATTCAAAATAGCACGTCTGACAAAATGATTGTTGAAGTCAGCATTTACTTTATCATACCGTAGGTAACCGTGCCAACCAAATCTTAATTCATAGCCTTCTAAATCCAGTAGCCTCTTATTTTGAAGGTTCACCCATTCTTTTAACCAGACCAAACAGTAAGCATCAAAATACAATTTCAAATACGGTACACCCAGACCCCCTCTTTCCTCAGCATCTTGCAGTAATCTCTGTCTAATTCTTGTTTTTTTCCCCTTGCCATATAAACTTTGAGATATCCCTCTGCCATTGTTTAAATGGAATATCAGTTGCAAGTATTGGTAGTATCTGAAACAAAACAAAAGCATCTTTGGTAAGACATTCCTCTCAATTACAGATTCTGCCCAATAGTGTTGACTGCAATTTATCCCATCTTAATAGGCCTTTTTTAATGTCATTCCAGAGAGGTATATAATTGTTTTGAAACAGTTTTGTATTCACATTTGTTAACATAACCTCCAAATATTTCACCTTTTTCTCAACCCTAAAACCATTTTTAATCAATATATCCCCATCCTGTGTGATATTCTTTTTTTTTTAAACAAACTTTATTAAATATATACACTTTAAAATACATGAAATCCATTCACATAATGGATTTATAATTCTAATAATT
>JAEANM010004867.1:0-20243 GCA_017656035.1 Myanophis thanlyinensis
ATTTTTTTCTCGAAAAAAAATTTGTAAGTCGAAAATTTTGTAAGTAGAGCTCTTTGTAAGTAGAGGTACCACTGTAGGTTGCCTTTTATGCTTTTAACTTCTCATCTTTTATCTTTTACAACATCTCATCAAATGTATCCAACCATGACCATGTAGTTTCAAGACCTCACCAGCCAAAACCTTTAAGCTCCATTAATTTTCATGTTGTTGTTCAGTATACATATAAATATTTCCCAGTAAAACCAAGGGTGGATTGAAATGATTGGCTGAATTGAATCAAATACTGATTTACTGAAAGAATTGGTAATATTCCTATAATATGCTGATTCCTGTGCTGATTTTAGGTTAGATAAGTAGAACTTCAGAAGTATAAGCAGAACATTTTGTAGATAATGCCTGAACATCCCAAACAAGGCTTTGTCTGTTGGGTGCCTAAGTGAGGGGATAGCTTACTTGTGGAAATCAGTCTATTCTATTTCTTAAGCAGGAATTTAGTAGCTATCACTTTCATTTAATTTTTCACTGTTGCCTTACTACCTATTGATTTTTTAACTGGTTTATATGGGTTATTGATTTAGTTGATATTGAACTGTTACCATGTTTTATTTAGATGTCATTTATTATGCAAACATTTTAGTTATGTACTTTGATTGATTTTTAATTAAAAGTGCCATTCATTTTATGTCTGTATTGTGATTCTAGCACTTTTCAATATAAATAATAAAATATTGGTAGAAATATGTTTAATTAAATAGAAATCAAATCAATCAAAACAGTTACAGTGGGTTCAATAATTTTTTGAATAGCATCTGAAAGGGTGACAGATCGTATCCAGTTTTTACGTTTCTAGCACTTCTCCTGATTAATAAAAATGTACTTGTGTCCTAGACTACTCTCAATACCACTTGATGCAGACGTCTCACTATGTAGCCCCCTTTCAATGAATTGGGTGCAGGTTAGCATTTGTGAGAAGCAGAGCTCACAGTCCTGTTACATACATGTTGTTCTGGACCCGAAGCTGCATTAAGGATCTTTGGAGATCGTACAAAAGAATCTTTCAGATTACGTGAAGACAATTTAAAAATATAATAATCAGAAATTTTTAAAAAATGTAACTATTGAAAGTAGTTGTACTAACCTCTACTTAAGTGATAATTGTCTCCTGATTCCTTTATGTTTAGGTAACTTGATCTGATCGTTTTATATTTTATAGAAGTACCATTATATATTGTTTTCTGTACATCTATATAAAATGTGATTCAGTGGGCCATTGTCAAGGTTTTTCTTTTTATCATTGATTATAACCACAACAAAATGCACCACTAATTATTCAGTATGATATAAACTACATAGTTATTGAATAAAATGAACAGCAAAAGAAACTATGTTAATATATAAAAACCCATATAATATCAATTTGGAATTTATTCATCTTTCATTTTATCACTAAATATAGACCATATACAGATACTTTGCTCCATCTTTTAGTTTTTGGACTATAAAATATTTTAAAATAGATAACAAATATCTGGAATCCATTCCTTAAGATCAAGAGGGTAATTTTGTTTTCATTTATGTAAGAATATTTTGCTTAGTACTACCTTTGATAAACCAAATGGCTCATAAAATGATAAAGTCTGTCTTTTAGAAATATAATTTAACATCATTCTACTTTTCTGTAAAATTTTGAAATAACAATTTAAGAATAATTTAAATTTTCATATTGAAATGACATATATTAATTCAAAGATTTAAACTGGCATTAAACTTAGACAGTCTTAGAATTAGGTTCTGTTAACAATTGTGACCAATATTATTACATACATTACAAAATGAAGTAAAAGAATTACAGTAATTTCTGATTAATGTAGAAAATTTTGCAACTTTAAAAAGGTGAATATAAGGTCAGGAAAATTCAAAGTTCAGATGTGGTAACTATACGAAGATTATAGTTGAAAAATGGTTTCCATATTGAGCTAAATTCTATATCAGGTATGTTTGGGGGATATGTGATAAATTTTAATATTGATGTATGTTACCATAACTTTATTTGCCATTCTTCTACAGAAGGAATTGTTCATAATTTCCAATAAGAACCATGGAGAATCCTAGCAATTTTTTCCATGTTCAAAGTCAGCTATATACAGTATATTTTGTAGAAATAAATACAACACAGTATTTGCTGATGAATTAGCTTCATTCTTAAATCATAAAGAATATGTTTTTCATTTTTTTCAGTCTTGGATCCATTGATTTTCCAAAATTGGATATTCCAATTATTCATTTTACACTTCTGATAGATAATTAATGCTAATCTTCAACTTGTTTTTTCAATTCCAACTGAATGGTTGGTTTCATTTCCAGCACTGGTGGCAAACTGTACTATATTGTATGGTCCAGATTGCCCAGCTGAGCTATAGGTACATAATAGGCAGAATATAATATCTCAAAGTTTTTAAAACAACCATTATAAATCAACTGGTTTAAAGTATTTTCCCATGTTTGACCCAGGTTTTTCCAATAAAATACCTTTGCTGCTATCTTCGCATTTCAATTATATCCCAGCTTCAATTTATCCTGTAATCTTGGGACCAACTGCTTACCTATTAATAACGAATATGTCTAAAAAGCTTTCAAGCTGGAAAAGAACATCCCCTTTTACTAGACTTTAGTGCTCAAACTTGCCAATTTTTCAAGACATCAGATGTTGGATCCAGAGAGTAATTGAAAGATAATATTTAGACAAGTTTTTAATCCATAAAAATATAGGTGTTAGAATGAAAGCACAATGATTAGAGTTGAAAATCTGGTAGTTTAAAGCCACTATCAAAAAGCAGTCTAAATCTGAACAAAATTATTTAGGGATTTTGACCTGCCATGACTATTTTGTCAGTAATTTCTACAACATATCAAAAGGTAAAAGTTAAAGCTTTCCCTGTCCAGTCGTGTCTGACATGGTTCTCATTTCCATTTCTTGGCCGAGGAAGCCAGTATTGTCCAAAGATGCCATCATTGTTATATGGCCAGCATGACTATGCACTAAAGGCACACAGAATGCTGTTACCTTCCCAGAGAAGTGGTACCTGTTTATCTACACTCATTTGCATGCTTTCAAATTGTTATATGAGCAGGAGCTGGGACAAGGAATGGAAGCTCACCCCTTACGTGGTGTTCGGGTCTTGAATCTGGGCGGTCAGCTTTGCAGCTGACAAGCTCAGCATCTTTAACCACTGGGTCATTGCCCCCCTCCCATAAAATATCTATTAGGAAATAATATTTGAATCCTTAAATATACATTAGTCTCAAGGCAGCATTCATTTGAAATACTATACGTTGAAAATTCAGTGGAAAAAAAGATAAAATCTAAATTAATAATGGGATCTTACATTGTCAGTAGGCTATCTTGTGAGGTGTTGCAGGATCATTGTTCATTTCATTGTTCTATCAAGTTTGTGTATCCTTCGTTAAAAAAAAATCAAAGGTGACAAGTATATTTCTAATAACAGATCACACTGAAAATGCCTTGATTCATAATCTGCATTTCTTTCAGATCTTAATTTATGACCTTTAGCATCAGGGATCAATGCTACCATTATTTTTCTGTGCTGTTTTATGATAAAATTATTTGTAGCTTCATTTTGATGGGGGCAACTTTTCCCTTATTTTTTCAGCCAGATACATCTCCTTGTCTCTCAGAAAAGCAACTTAATGCCCTCCTGAAAGACTGTATGCAAAACCTAAGACAAGGATGTGATCTTAATATGACCAGAGAACATTCTATTGAGAGGATGAGCCCTTGTGACATCTTTGAAGAGAACATGCCAGACTCTAGGAATGAAGTATTAGATGATATTCAGCTACCAGCAAACGAGGAAATGCTTAGAGATGAGTATAAAGATACATTTTCAGAGGAAAATATAGACTCCAGCTGTAATCCCAGCAAGACATTTTTTGAATTTCACATGTCAGAGAAAAAGGGAAATGAAGAAGACCAAGAGGAGGCACCAGACATTACTAATGGCTCTGAAGATTTCTTCATGTCAAAGGTTCTCAGTACAGACAAGATGAAAAAGCCTCCTTTTGTTGAAGAACCTTTTTATTGTGTCAGCATGAACAATGAGCTTTCCACAGATGCCAGCATTCCTAGCATACCACTAAAAACCAGAGGAGGTGAGGCTGCTAATAAACTTTTAGACCAAGCATTTGATTATGATTTTAAAAGCCCAGACAAGTCAATCAGGATTTCATCAAACATATGCACTAATGTTTGATGGTTATGCGGGTTATGCGCAAAAGCCCAGAATGATGTTGAGAATAGCAGACCATTTCAAAATATTTTCTGACATTTTTTAAATGACATAAATAGCAGTGATACTAGTTCTCTTTCAAAAGGTACCAAAAATAACGTTTTTGTCAGTTAATGGTAAGGTGGGATAGGCATCTGTTATGATTGCATAGGCAAGTATGTCCCTTGTGTTTTTATTTTGATAAATTGTACAAAAGTTTCAAAAATATCAGCTGATAACCTTTTTAATATAAAAAAGCTCAAAATCATAGAAGAAGAGAATGTGTAACTGTTAATGTTATCTGGCAATAGTCTCTTGATAGATATATTTCCTGTTACAAACCAAAATTGTCTGGCAATCATTCTTAATTATATAGCCAAAGAATGCTGCTTGTGGTGCATAGAATTCTTAAATTTCAACCTACATAAGGATATTAGCTATGCTTCTTTTTCCATAGCAAATTATTTTAAACATGCTACCAAGCTTCTCATTTTTCTCTTCAAATACAGGCCTCTCGTCTGAATCAATTGCATTAATTGGAAGATTATTTAGTCTAATGCACTTTTCACAATATTTAATAATATTCTTAAACTTTGCTTAAGTGTATTCTTTTATCGCACACAACAATATTTCTTCTGCTCCTTGCTGGGCAATAAATATTTAATGTTGCTGTTGAAATAAGATGCTCCCTCTGAATCTGTTGCAAAATCTGGTTGCTCTTTTGCTTGTAATATTTTGAAGTTAAATAACATTGGTACTGGGTGAAGGAATTTAAATCAAACAAAAAATCAGAATATACCCATTTCATTTCAGAGTTAAATAGTAATACCTTTCTTACATTGTTTATTTCTGATTACCTTCCTTGCTGAACTTAGGTTGCATTTAGTATTTACTTAATTTTACCTCTTATTTTGTTACATTTCATGACAGATTTAGAATATAATGTCTATGGAGACTCTCAGTCATCAGGTCATGATTATCCCAAAAGTTTTTCAAAAGACAACTAGATTTCCATGGGTTTTTTCCCCTTGACAATGGTTTGCTTAATTAATATACTCTTCTCTCACCATTTCTTTCTTTCTTTTTTTAAAATGTGTCAGTATGAATGGATTGTGACTGGTCCATTGTGTTTTTGTTGTCAAAATGTGTGATTAAAATTAATGGATTAAATGCTATTGAACAGGGTGGTTTCTCTGAAACAATGCAGTTGTTGAAAAAGGGATTGTATAAAGGCAGAAAATGCAAAAAAAGTAGGAGAGGGGAAGGAAGCGAGGAGGAACATGGGTAATAAAATAGATTTAGTTGGCTTTTTCCATGTCTCCCTTGGTTCTACTACTGTTAACTATGCTTTGATTAAGCCTCTTTGCCCTAATAAATATACTGATCTTACCTGCACCAAGATGAAGTCTAGATTGATCCATTCATGCCCTAGTGATAGATTACTAATACTACCCTCAGTCACATAGATTCTAATGTTTCCATGTTATCTAAATTTACCTGTGCTTCAGAAGTAGTAGATATACATTCTTGAACATTGAAGGGTGCTTATTAGCATTTTATTTTTCATTGTGAGTCCAAGCCAGGGTGTCAAACTCAAGGCCTGCAGGCCGCTTCTAGCCTATGATGTAGTTGGATCCAGCCCATGCAGCCAACCTGGAAAGAATAAGGGTCTGGCCAGCATCACTTCAACCTGGCCTAACCCATCCCGGTCGGCATTCATATGCGCAGGAGGTGGCAGGCACACATGCATATAGGCCTGGCCAATGATTATCCCAGCAGGCATGTGTTCACACAGGAAGCAGCGGGGGCATGCACGCACAGGCCTGGCCCTTGGCATCCTGGCAGGCACATGTGTGCAGAAGGTGGCCCGGCTCGGCCCATGCCATCCCAGAAGGCATGCATGCGCATAGTAGGAGGCAAGGGCATGGACACACAGACCCGGCCCATGCCATCCCGGCAGATGCACATGAGCACAGGAGGTGGGCACAAGCGTGCTTGCAGGGATGGGATGGGCCGGGTCTGTGCATGCATGTGCCTGCCTCCTGTGCACACGTGTGTCTACTGGCATGGCATAGGCCAGACAAAAGTGACATGCGTGCCCACTGGGATGGGATGGGCAGGACCAAAACATTGCTGGCTGGCCCCTTACATTTCCAGGACCATTTTCAGGATGACTGCCCTTACTATGAGTTAAGTCTAGCCTAGCAAAATATTGAGATGGTGATGATGAGAGTTCTTCTGGGCAACAAAACTCAAAATTTATACCTTCACATTGAATACTAAAGATCTTTCATTAATCCAGGAATGGTTTTATTTCTGTGCAGATGAGCTGGAAGATGAAGATGTGAATGAAGAGTAATGTTCTACCAACCTAAACAACATTGGTAAAATCTACTTAATTAATTTTTTGTGTATTGTTTCAGGAAAATTTGCCTCATAATTAATATTTTTGTTTTATTTTCATGTTGCAATAGGACTTCTAAATAAAGATCTCCTGATTAACTTCTTTCTGGGGAAGTCTTTGTTGTTGTTAGTTGCGAAGTTATGTCTGACCCATCACAACCCCATGGACAATATTCCTCCAGGCTTTCCTGTCCTCTACCATCCCCTGGAGTTTATTTAAGCTCACGCCAGTTGCTTCTGTGACTCCATCCAGCCACCTCATTCTCTGCCATCCCCTTCTTCTTCTGTCTTCAATTGTTCCCAGCTTTAGGCTCTTCTCCAGTGAGTCCTTCCTTCTCATGGGGATGACTTATGTACATGCAAATGTTTTACAGATCTAAAACTGTTAAACTCCTCTATCTGCACATATATATTCCAGTTATATCAATATTTATATTGTTCAGCAAATTAATGTAAGTGATAATAGCACTTTCCTAACCATAAATTATATTTAAATATTAATAGAATTATTTTTATGCTTATTATATGCATTATGCCCTCATATTAAGGGCTGATATAGAAGGAACCCAATGCATGTACAGTCATATGTTTTCCAGCATTTCTCCTGAACGTGCAATAAAAGTATCATTTGAATATACATTTTTAGAGGTTGGTGATTCCAGAAACATCCACTAGTTGAACATCCTGGATTTTTTAAAACAAAAAACGAATGTGCAAAGAATAATGTGGATAACATACATAAGCTATTGGCAGTTATTAATCTTTTCTCTACATTTGGCTGTCTGAGATCTATCATGTGATCATCTATCCATTAGCAAACTGTATTTCTTTAAAAAGAATCTGTAGCAAATGGAGATATTCTGTATCAAGTGCAGGCAGATTATGGCTGTTTTACAGCAGCGGTTGGTCAGGTGTCAAACTCAAGGCCTGGGTGCCACAGGGTACTTAGATTTGACCTTCAGGACCATCCTGGAAACAGCGAAGGACTGGCCCGGGGTGCTTCTGCCAGCGAAAACGGGCTCCTGAGCTCCATTTTTGGCTGCCGCGGCCTCTTACAATCCTCTGCCAGTGAAAACAGAGCTTGGGAGGGCTGTGTTGAAAATGGAGCTCGGGAGTCTGTTTTCACTGGCAGAGCTTTCGGGCCACCACTGGTGCCCCTGACAAGAGTTACGTTGAGCTGGCCATGCCCACCCTGGCCATGCCCCCCCCCCCCGAGATCAAACACAAGCCTGATGTGGCCCTCAGTGAAATCGAGTTTGACACCCCTGTCTTACAGGAATAGGTTGACATTTCCTTTTACTTTTGTTCTTTTGTGATTTTAACCTTGTGTGAAACTTCTGATTCTAACAATTAGTGTGACTTTTCAACTTTGTTTTGAAGTGAGAATGGATTTCAGTCACACTATCTAACAAACCAGATTGGCCTAAGAAGCATTGTCATAGCAGAGAACGTGGATGCAACAGCTGCTAACAGATGTATCAAAAGGAAAACAAATTAGCCAGGTTTAGATTTGATGTTATCACATGTTGTAAGAACACGGAAAGATTTCGGCAGATAGGAGAAGAGTGCACGAAATCAAGAAGCAGAAACAAACTTGACTGTTTTCATTTGTCAAAATAGATTTGTAGCAATCAGTTTAGCAATGGAACATCCTAGGATGGTGCTGTGTATTACTATTTTACTGGAAATAATGGGAAAAATAATGCTCACTTAAGTAAAGAAACAGATGAATATTGACTAATTCAGCTAAATTAGTACAATTGTTCATGATGGGCTAAAGTAATCAGGTCTCTCTGTCCTGGTTGGGACAACATGGTGGAAGGGCCTAGCAATTTGATGTCTACTTCTCTGGCAGTTCTTTTGCATTCTCTATGGTTCAAATATGATTTTATGCAACATAGATCTTTTTTTTTACATTTTTGCTAAATTCTAAGAAAGCAGTAATAAATTAGATGCAAGTCACGATATTCTGACATAAGTTTGACAAAAACGTATCAGCTTATTAGTTAATACAGCTTTACATTGTTTAGCAATGTATGGAAGGCATTACTCATAAACACCAGATGTTCTGTTCTTAACCACAATTATTTCACAATTCAGCCTTTTTTTATTAACAGGCTCACCATTCCAGGTTCCCGTTTTCTCAATTTTAGGGTCAATTTACAAATTGAAAGAATTCAATTTGTAAATCAAGACTATATTATTTTGTATTAATTAAATAAACTAATAATTTAATTAATAATTTAGTTAAAGCAATTAAAATCTGAATAATATTAAATATTGATATAGCTTTTTGAAGCAGACATGCCTTCATTTTGATCACTGAACCTACAGCCTATAGTGTTCCCTATATTAATCAGGCCAATTTCAACTTGCATGTGCCTTCCTCTACCCATTCTGATCAGCTAAAAAAGTACATCAAGTCATTTTCACATCATCTGTAGCACATAGATTCTTCATTTGACCTGGGTTTGATACTAAGCCACTCCTCAAATATCCACAAGAGTACTAATGATTTATAAGTATTTCATCTTGTTTAGTGAATCAGTTAAATAATGAAAAGGATAAATATAACAAATTAAGATCAAAATTCTATGTAACAGGTGAAACATCTAACTCAGTGTAGCCTTATAAGCATGCCATCCACTTGCAAGCAAATCTACCATTTTGTATGGTTTTTTTTTTGTTTTCCTTTGACTCAGCCTTATATTTTCCTATCTTTTCGGAACAAGCTTAGCCTATATCTGTGGTGTAAGGAAACAAAAGACAAGAATCTAAAGGCATACATAAGAGAAAGCACGTTAAAATTGATCTAATTACATATGGTCAGTGATACAGCAGGACTCAAGAAGTAAACTGAATACATGACAAGAATTGCTTAATGAAAGAAGGAATTTATTATGATTAATGCATTTGTAAATAACTGGAAAAATAAAAAGTTATCTTAAAAAAGAAGGAAGGATCCTAAGAAAAACGACAGAAGTTTAATCTCTTAGAGAATCAAGGTAATTTATTAAGATATATTTACACATTGTTACTCTAACAGAGACAAAAATGTGATAAAACGGACACAGAACTTCAAAGAAGTAATAACAGTAAGCAAAACTATGAGGAAAACATCAACAAAATGTACACCAAGCTGCAGTTTGAGGAAAAATTGATGCAAGTGTTCTATAGATGGTTTATATCTTCACAAGTGACTGCAAGATGAACAAATCATACAACTATAAATGTTGGAAATGACAAAAAAGGAACATTTTACTCTTTTTTTTTTAAAAGACTAAAAATCCTGAAAAGGGAAACTTCAAAAAAAAAAATTCTGGGGAAAATTTTGAACTAATATATTTAATATCTAATATATATATTTATTAGATACAATTCCAGAGGGTTAAGTATATTTGAACAATGATAAGAATCAATAAATGGTGAAATTCAATTTTTTTTTACTACCGGTTCTGTGGGCATGGCCACAGAATTAAACATCACCAAGTACAGAATTACTGTTACCATTACAACTTCACCAAAGTTACAATGTAATAAGGGGAGAGGCAGTTTCTGTGAGCAAGGCTATAAAGATTAGGCTAGAAACAACTGCCTTATTTACAGGATTAACCCTGTAAAGTTAAAGGGAAAAAACAAAAGGAGATTTCTTCTACTAACCGGTTCTATGAACTGCTTATAATTGTTACCACCAGTTCTATAGAACCGGTGTGAACCGGCTGAATTTCACCTCTGGAATCAATGGGACACAACACTAGATAAGAGAAACTTTGCCTTCAATACAGGATTGGGAGATTAATGTTGGAGAATATGTAGACATTGAAAAATTGACTGTATATATTCACAACAGAAGTCTACTCAAATTCAAGCAGGAATTGTTCATTTAAATGCAGCATATATGCAATAACAAAGCAAGTCAAGATACCCAGAGTATGTTCTTTTTAAAGAAATAGATAAATAGGTAGATTTAAAAAATAATTAAGATGACCCAAATAGAAATGAGTACTACAGGTAGCCCTCAACTTACAACTACAATTGATCCCAAAACGTATGTTATTAAATGAGAAATTTGTTATGTGAGTTTTGTCCCATTTTATGACTTTTCTTGCCACATTTGTTAAGTGAATCACTGCAATTGTTAAATTAGTAATTTATTTAAATTAATAAGTTAAGTGAATCTGGTTCCCTTATTGACTTTGTTTGTCAGAAATTTGCAAAAAGGGTTCACATGATTCTGGGATACTGCAACCATCATAAATGTAAGTCAGTTGTCAAGCATCAGAATCAGATGACCATGGGGATGCTAAATGGGCATAAGTGTGAAAAATGGTCATAAGTCACTTTTTTCAGTACCGTTCACTAGATCAACAATCACTAGATGAACTGTTGTAAATCAAGGACTACCTGTAATTGCAGATGACTATTTAACATAGTTATGCAGGCCATTTTGTACAGGAGCTTTGCCTTTGAACTCCCATTTTTGCCACAACATTTTTGCCATGTTGTGTCATTTTTTTTCAAGATTTCTCAATACATGTGCTGATGTGGCATCAAGATCAGCAGTAAAACAAAGAAACACAGACTTTACTTTTGTGCATTATGTGTCATAAAGCACTGCAATTGCATATTTCAGTTTGCCTAGCATCATCAATACCAACCAGAGGTCATGACTGCATCCACGTTCAGTTCACTTTTTGGGTCTGACAAATGCTTCTGGTCTGCGGTTTACAGCAGCCTCTAGGTCAGGGGTGGGCAAACTTTTTGTCTCGCGGGCCACAATGGTTTCTAAAATTTGACAGAGGGGCCGGGCCAGAGCGGGGGGGGGGGACACACACTCCTGGGTGGTTGGGATTCCTTCCCTATTTCCAGATAAGAGAGCTGGGAGGGCTTGCTGTTCGCGCGCGGGGGACATTTCGGGAGGGCTCCGGGACGTGGAAGCCAGATCGGTGTTGTGTCCCTGCACCTGCAGGTGGCACTAGGGAGGCATCAGTGAGGGCGGAATTCCCCAGTCTCTGCCAGAACTAGTTCGACGGGCCGGATCAAAAAGCCCAACGAGCCGGATGTCGCCGCAGGCCGTAGTTTGCCCATGTCTGCTCTAGGTCAAAATGTTTATATTGCTATATAAAGCCTTTTATAACTAGGATATCTAATCACGTTATCATTTTTATACCTGCCCAGCAGTTCAAATACAGCAAGGACTTCCTTTGGATGTGCTGCACTAGTACACACCTTGGCATTTGGCAATCTGAGAGGACACTTTTCAAACCTTTCCTATCCAGTTACAATAAGCCCTGAATCTTTATAATCTTTGGAATTAACTAAAGACCTCTGTTCATCCAGGCCTTTCTCTGACTCTATGCCGCTAGATCTTGCTGTTATTTTATCATACTTGTTATTGTTTGAATTATTATAATTTAAAAAAAAAATTCGTTTTATTGTATCCACTGGAATTAATTTGATAGAAATTAGGCTGCTTGAAAGTACAAATACACAAATAAATTCTTTTAAAACTTTCTCTTAAGTTCTTGAAAAATCCTGTACATTTCACATATTACCTACTGTATATATTCACATATAACCTTTATAACACATATAAAAGGATTCCCATTCTGATTTGATTGTTTTATGGTCTCAGCAGAGTGGTAATTATTGATGCTATGATTCACAATCTCTTGCCACATGACAGAAGTGTTTTACTGCCCCAGGGACTCAAAAATCTGACTGTGGTTTTTGATACTCCTCTAGTGACTGCCCCAAACTGTAATTCTTAATGTGATACAAACAGAATATTATTACTCTATGTTTATATAATCTCATTAATATATTAATTTTAATTTACAATTGAGTTACAAATTTTATACTGGTCATATTACTTTATTAAATATCTGAGAACAAAAGATGTTTGGGTATTCCTGCTATAGCTATGTATCTCTTATTCCATTGTTTTTGTTAACAAAGGCTAAAATGTAAGCCCAAAAGATGCTATGGTACGATCAATCCTGCCAATGAAATGGTCAAAGGGAATGACTTATTTTGTTCCTGGAAATACAACAATTTTATAATTAATGTGTTACTTTTCCTGCTTATTCTTAGACCTTTTAAAATTATATAAGTGTGTTATAGCCTTTAGGAGCGATCCAACTAAAAACAATTTTTGTTTTCTATACTGTTGCACAGTTGCTAAATAAATAGAAATTAGCAAGTATCTTAAATTAAAAATACCATTCCAGTCTCAGTCTGCCATTATATTTTAATTAATTAATTCAGATATTCTGCTCTTGGCCAAAAACATGTGCCATCACTTCAAACTCCTGTCCCATCTCCCTCCCACCCCCATAATTTTAGTATTAGAACTCAGATAGTTGCTCAGCAAGTAAAAAGTACTACAATTGCCCTTTCATCATCTTTGTTCTGCTGCTTATGTCTGGTAGCTGATAAATGCTTCATAGCATTTTTAATGCTAAGTAATATCAACAGATTTTTCTTAAGGCTAGATTATTTAAAAGTTTTCAAGTTCAAAAGGAACACAATCAGAATGAAACCCAACAACTGTAGATAGATAGATAGATAGATAGATAGATATGGATGGATACAGACAAACACAGACAAACTGAATGGAGAAGGCAGAAAGAAAGAGTTGGACTAAGTTGGAGAATGAAGTGCAGAGGGCAAGTGTTCAGCAGAGAAGAATAGTCCAGGATGGCTTCCCTAGAAGTCCAAAGGGATGAGATCTCCACCCAAGACATTGAAGAGCTAGGAGCGATCCAACTGTAGCCCAAACTAGGATTAGCACTAATGAGTTTCCTAGTTTAGATAATGAATCGTCTGCCATAAAACAACCAAGTTCAGAGAGCACCATTTCAACCCTGAGCTACAAATATTCTCCTTTATTGGGAGATCCAAATAATTCCAGATTCCAGATTCACCCCAAGCCTTGGAGGGGGTGGAGGGGATTGCTTGTTGGTAGAGAACCTCGCGGTGGGGGGTGGGAAAAAAGTGGGCAGAAGACACCAAGCAGAAGCAGATGGTGGCTTGGCTGAATTGGAAAAAAAAGGTCAAGCAATGCTAAGCACATGCCAGTAATCCCAGTCCATTCCTTTCTTTTCTCACTTTTGTCAAACTCAGAAACAGGCGAGGAAGATGAAGCAAAATGAGGAGGAAAGGAGAGGTAGAGGGGAAAAGTCACTGCTGGAAGACCTGGGAGGAAATTTAACACTAGCACTCTCTTGTTTAGCGTCTTGTAAACCCCTGCTGAAAAAATTGTATATAGTAAAAAGTGTGAAAAGCATCCCCTGTGGTGTATTTCTTTGTCCATTATCACCTTTGCAAAGAAATGCATCCCCACTTTTAAAATGAACCCTGTCACGCTGTGACACAGTGATTGAAAACGTGCGAATCATAACTACATTTAAAATTATGCTGACAAAATTGTGTTAGAGAAATGCTTTCCCCCTTTTTGATGTTCTCTGTCTTCCCTGATTGTGTAAGAGCAAATGTAACATTAAAGCTGTTTTGTAATATCTGCGTAACCTTTCTCACCCTTTTCTTTTATGCATTCAGTTCTTATTTTCTGAGGCTAAACCAAGTGTTGAACATGTGCCTGTGGAAAACATCCTTAACTCAGGATTAGATTGTATTCTAGTTGTTTAAATAAAAGAAAACACTATTGGAGAATTTCACACAGGATTAAGGATCATCTTCCTCCATGAAAAGTTATTTGTTCCAGAAGATGTGAGCTCTGAGGTCATTGCATTTACATTTCCCTTCATCTAGGGAAGCTATCTTCAGAGTGAGGGACACTGGTCTTCCAGACATTGTGAATCACTATTCTTACCATTGCACATATTGATTGGGAATATTGTGAGTGTTCAGCAACATCGGAAGGACCACAAGTTCCTCACTCTGTGTTGATCAAGCATGCAAAGCATTACTCTTAAAACACATCCTACAAAAAATGACCACAAGTTCCACAAAATTTACATTGGGTAAATATGATATTCAAGCAGGATTCAAACATTTCATATTCTTTCTAGCTACTGCCTAGGACAGTGGGGGAGAACCTATGGCACATATTCCAGAGATGGCACTTAGAGCCCTCTCTGTGGGCATGTGCACCATTGCCTTAGCTCAGCTCCACCACATTTCTCTCTGGTGTTTCTTGCCTTCATTTGAAACAGAAGCTCACGAAAGAAAAAGATCTCGCCTCTTGCAGAGCTGCTGGTGTTGTGATGCCCTGCCTGTCACCGGCCAGTTGGTCTTCGGGTTTCCAGCGCGTGTGCGCCTTATGGTTTGGACACTCAGTCCCTAAAAGATTCTCCATCACTGGCCTAGGATGTTGAAGCATACAATAGTTCAGTGGTGGAATTCAAATTTTTTTACTACCGGTTCTGTGGGCGTGGCTTGGTGGGTGTGGCTGGAGAGTCAGGTGACTGGATTGAGCAGTTTCTGTAAGCAGGGCAATAAAGATTAGGCTAGAAACACTACCAGAATGTTTATATCCTGCCTTTCTTACAGGATTAACCCTGTAAAGTGGAAAAAAACAAAAGGAGATTTTTTCTAACAGCTGGTTCTCTGAACTGCTTAGAAAATTTACTACCACTTCTAGCGAACCTCCTAGAACATGCTGAATTTCACCTCTGCAATACTTTCTTCTTTTGCCTATGTCACAGACTTTTCCCATTCAGACTATTGTTTGATCTGACCAACCATTTGTTCTGAATGATATCCAGAAAGTATTTAACTCATCATATTTATTTGCTACTTTACTGTTTCTCTAAATCTAAAATCTTTAAATTTTAACCATATTAGTACCCACAGGAGTCACTTTAGATGAGATGGGAAGCTATATAAATTCAATAAATAAAAATAGCCTATGTTATTTACAAAAGTAAATTATATTATATTGCATTGCATTGTATTGATTTATATTGATTGTATTGATTTGTATTATTATATTAATTATATTAGTTGGTTTCCTAAATCTGCAATCCCCTGCTAGACCAGGTACTAGAGGTGGCTGTAAAGCTGTTATAAGATGACTCATATCAAGTTGCTTTGGTTGGTTAGAAACCTATATTAAAAAAAACACCAACGTGGCCTATTTACCTGATGTTTACAACAAAAAGAATTTGTGCAGCTTCGAATAATGCTGTGAAGAAGGCTTTCATAAAAAAGGCTTTATATCCATGCAGTTCTTTTTGTTTCAAAAGTGCATTCTATTTCTGGATGATTTATCTGTGCCATTTTGAAATGGCTGGTTTAAGTATACCCATTTTAAACTTTTAAAGCTGTGAGCTACAATTATCCATTTTACAAAGGCATTGGCTGTTATCCAGGTGAATCTGATCCAGTGCCTCACTGACATCAAACAAACTCCACAAAACAGGGCATTAATACATGTTTCCATCATGTATTAGACAGAAGTTCTGCAATCATATATTATTTTTATTTACATAAAATATTTCAAAGCTGTCAAAATTGAAATGTGTTTTGTTAGGTATACATAAAGCATATTTGTATCTTATATGATGTTCAGTACTAAAGCAAGTATATACATGTGTATGCACCTACATATATAAATTTGCCTAGATGCTTAATTTAAGTGGCCTGCTATATGTTAAGACTACTAGAATTGATCAGCGTATCTACCATCTCTCTCTTTCCCTCCCTCCTCTCTCTCTCTCTTTTATATGACCACCTGTCTCACACAAGGTGACTCCCAGTAAAACCAATGATTGATACATATTATAAAACCAATTTAAACAATCAATTACTAAAGCCAGGGTGCAAGAGAGTCAAAATCAGAAAGTTACATGTGATGTCATCACCATATAGACTCACTGCTGTGAGGAGATTCCCTAATGGATGAAAAAAAATGTTTTGAGAATTTTCCAGAAAGGTTGGGGCTAATCTCATCTCTGATTAGCAACATTAGCATGACGAAGATCTATCATTATATGAATACTAAATGTTACAGCAGAAATAAGAAAAGCTCCCTGTTTGGATGGGATCTTGTACACCATTAAGGCCTTATCATAGAAAGTGATATGCAAAATACAATCCAAATAGGAAGCATTTGCTGTTTCTGCTGTAACATTTAGTACTCATACAGTATTGTCAACTTTAAAAACAACATTGGCTGAGGCCATTTTTTTTTACATTTCTCATTTGCCATACAGATGGGGGAAGGATAGAGGTTTGGAATGCCAAGGTCATCTCGATGAGTGCTGAGCAAGAACAGCGGGGAGGGCCTGAAATGTAAAGTGAGCGCTAAGTAAAATTTCAGAGGTTCAAAAGGAACAAGCAGATAAAGATGACCCCCTCAGAGATGGTTTCATATTGGGGAAAAGGTTTACTTCACCACTAAATACTTAAAATTAAAAGTGTCCTGCAAGAAGCTAGGTCCTAAGTTCCTAAGCCCCTTCCCAATAGTGAAAGGCATCAACCCTGTCATGGTGAAGTTAAAACTTCCCTGCCTACTGGGGAAAGTACATCTTGTCTTCCACAGCAGCTTATTGAAGCCAATAATTGGTTCGGCACTAAGTAGCTCGGGTAGCTCCCAGTACCATAATAGTAGAAGGGGAAACCCATTACAAAGTAAAATAAATTCTATGCTCTAGGCTATACAAGGAGAAGTTACAGTCTCTACTTCACTGGAAGGGTTACCCCCTGTCAGAGGCTGCCTGGGTAAAGAGTAAGGATATAAGGGCAGAGAGACTGGTTAGGAAATTTCATGACAAGTATCCTCAGAAACGAAAAGAAGAACCATCTGAGGGAAGAGGGGGTTAATGGAGAATTAATGCATTAGTGCTTATTATCTTTCAGATGTTTTTTCTCTGTAAGGGGGGGATTTCAACTTTTAAAACGAGGCGTTTTGGTCTGACTGAGGCATTTGTTTTTCTGTTTCTCAGTTGCCATACTGATGGGGGAGAATAGAGTTTGGAATGGTATCCTATGAGGTGCTAGACGTAACACAGGCAGAGGCTGGTAGAGCCAAGGTCATCGCAACAAGTGCTGAACAAGAACGGAGGGGAGGGCCTGAAGAGCCTGCCATTCACCCAGTTGGGCAATGTGATCTGTGACACTTGAGGGGAGGGAATCATGTACTCTTTTAATTGTATTGAACCACAGGAAATGTTTAGAATTGGCTTCACATTGGCACATGCCAATATGATGTACCAAATAAAAAGAATCTTTGAGAAGAATTCCAGTCACAGAGTTCTGACTTGGTTGGGATCATTACTAAGAACCATGACAGAAAGATCTTCCTCACTTTGTGGAAAGCTGTTTCACAGGTATAAAGACAGATCCTGTGTGATACAGTGATTAAGGTGTTGGCCTTGTAACGGGGATACACAGGTTCAAGCCTACCTTCAGCCATGGAAATTCTGGGTGACTTTAAACCAATCATTTTTCTTCAACACAACCAACTTTACAGAATTACTACTGTGGGGTTACACCACCTTGAGTTCCTGAATGAAAGATAAATATACATCTGATATATAGATCTGATAAATAAACACTTCTACATAGATTCCTCACCTTCACCCTGATACATAGAAAATATGAATTCCAGAATCAATCAAATATTGATTATTCATCTTGCCAATTAAAAAATCCTGAATATATTTCCTTTGTTGTTCATAAAGTTTTTTCCCTTGGTAATTTCTTCTTAAAACAAATTTTTCTAATCATTTTCTCTATCATTTTTTAAATTTTGTGATTGAAGTGCTTGGTATAAGTAATCAGCAAAGATTGAAGACTAGAACAGTAATGAATTTGTACAAACAGTAGGAATCATTATGATATTTATAGAGGTGTGCAAAACATTTGGTGTACAAATTGTTCCATGGTTCTTTGCACAGCTCATTTTGGGTGGTCTGCCAGAACTGAAAGTCAAGTTTCAAAAGTTTTGTTCCATTTGCAGAACAGAATTGGACCATTATGCCTTGGGCCTGGACTGAAACATACTTGTTCCAGGTTAATGTACAGGAGCGAGGGAAAGCCAAAAATGCAGCAGCTGGGATGGCTGAAGAGAGGGTAGGAGAAGACTGGGAAAATTACAGGCCAGGAGAACAAATGAATGAGAAGATCATTTTCACTATTACTCATTTCTTGGATGCTTCATGGTTGGATTGCAGCATGTGCCTTATGTGGTGCTGCCCTTGAAGATCTTGGAAGCTATAGCTGATTCAGAATTTAGCGCATAGGTAATTATGGTCACACCACAATATGCCCATATAAACTTGTAACTTTGCAAGCTACACTCTCTCCCAGCTGGCTTCTGGAAACAATCCAAGATGCTGGTGGTCATCTATAATCCTGTTTACAGCATAAAATGTGAATATTTATAGGACAACCTCTCCCCTCCAGAATTGTTCCTTTCTGTCCTTTAAAATCAGACCAGGTCTGCATGCTCCGAGTGTCATCAGTTAAATAATGGAACCCAGAAAATATTATTTCTTTGAAATAACATTTCTACTGAGATCCATATAGACAGGAATTCCACAGTGGTGGAATTCATTTTTTTTTACTGCTGGTTCTGTGGGTGTGGCTTGGTGGGTGTGGCTGGGGGAGGTCATGTGACTGGGTGGGCAGTTTCTGTAAGCAGGGCAATAAAAATTAGGCTAGAAACAACACCAGAATGTTTCTTTCCTGCCTTCTTTACAGGATTAACCCTGTAAAGTGGAAAAAAACAAAAGGAGATTTCTTCTAACAACTGGTGCTGCAAACTGCTTAAAAAACTTACTACTGGTTCTAGTGAATCTGCTAGAACCTGCTGACTTTCACGTCTGGGCAGGAGTCCGATGACTTTTAGGAAGACATTTGAGAATTAGCTGTTTGCACTGGGTGCAAACAGATGGGAGATGGCCTTGCTAATTATGGGTCTGTATGGTCTTTGGAGTTGATTTTGCTCTTATACATTGGATGAATGGATGTTGTATAGCAGCAGGGGAAGAATGGGAAGGCACTTGAAAAATATTGGGCAGACAATCCAGTGGGATATGCAGTGCTGAATATCAATGGTAGCGTCAAAAGCTGATGATTGAGAGGGATGGAGAGGACTAAAAACATGACTGGGAAATCAGCTGCAGGAAACTGAAAAGGGAAGAAGGGAACAACCATATTTATTTCCATACCTTGCAACCCCATTCCCCTCAAAAGAGCTAATTCTTGTTCCAGATAAAAGACTAAAATATTCCAAAGACACATTTCATTTTGGTGATGTATCACTCAAACCTATATTCTACACATAAAATATTTTCATCATTATTATAATTATTAGTTTCATATGTTATAAAGTATGCTCCCTTACTAATATTTTACGGTTGGTTTGAATTACTATATGAAGCAACTAGACAACCTATAACACATTCAGTCTCCTTTTGTCAGTATCTACTTATCTGAAGAGATTTATTTATTATTTATTTTTATTTATTAATCAAATTTATATACCGCCCCCTCTCCTTCCCCCTCCCTCGGGGCGGTTAACAGCTGATAAAAGTACAGAATAGAAAATACAAAATACAATTAAAAATCAATTAAAATAATTAA
>JAEANM010004868.1:0-20243 GCA_017656035.1 Myanophis thanlyinensis
TATATTTGTACTTATTCCAGTTATTTTTCAAAATTTTGTTTTTATGCTGCTCTTATTGTTGTGAGCATCCAGCAATGTGGGGAGTTGGGTGGCATCCAAACAGAATAAATACATAGTAAAATATAATTCTAGGAAGGGAAAGACATGAAGAATAAACAGGTTGTATGGTTTTGCAATTTTGTTTTTAAAACTAACAATTTAAATAATTTGTTAACGGTAATAAAACAGGCAAATCCTATGCAGGTTTACTCAGATTAATGTCCCAATTGTAGACGACCAGGCTGAGCCTGAGTAAGGGGTCAAATGCATCATTAGTCATGAGTTCCTTCCTAGGTACCCACATGAGATCTAAGTCCAGCCCACCTTGAATTTCTTTCTATTCTTAACTCCCGCTAATTTCCCTTGACTGTTAGTAATTCAGATTAATATCAAGCACCAAGGAAATCAGGAGATCCAGACAGTTCAAATGAGTAATTCAGATCCTTGTAGAAAGCCTAAACTTACAATAAATCTTTATATACATTTGAACTGCCTTGATCTCCTGATTTTACTGGTGCTTGACACCAATGTTATCAGTGGAATTTTTCATAGGTGTCCACCTAGGTATTCAGATCCTACCTTAACAAATAAACTTTAAAATCAAAACTGGTTAGGTTAAAAATGGCAGGGGTTGTATTTGTAATCTTATAACTACAGTGATAGAAATGGAATTGAGGAAGCAACAGGATCAGGCAAGATAAGATTTACAACACTATGCTTCAGTGTTTTGCTTTGTGTAATATTCAGAGTGATAATATAAAGCACAATCAGTCAACAGAAAATAAATGGAAAAGGAAACATAAAATGAAACTTATTTTGATAAAGTGAAAGTTAGAAATTAAAGTATGCTCATCAACTATTTCATTCTGTATTTAGTGAAAAGTTAAGACAACTTTAGAAATAATAATATCTCTATACTAACATTATAGACATCTTGTTTGGGGAAGTAGGGGAATGTTCAATCCCCCAATCTTTTCCTCCACAGTACCATCAGTCTCCAATCCCATCATTGTCCTGACAGTTTAATGACAATTTAGATCAATGTTTCACAACCTTAGCCAGATTGCTGTGGAATTCTGGGAGTTGAAGTCCACACATCTTAAAAGTTACTGAGGCTAAGGAATGCTGCTTTACATTACTAAATAACTAACCAAACAAACTAACAAACATCTCCTGAAAGTAAGATGATCAAAGTCCAAAAAATGTTGCTAATATGAATTAGCTATAGTCTATTTTTGAAACAATAGTTTGGAAGGAGCAATAGGTGATAGTTTAGTCTACTGCATTGCATTTCCATATCACACCCAAAGGCAATCATAGCCAAGTACTGAGACAGCATAGAAACATTACTTGATGTATCTTTAACTAAAAAGTAAATATACTTTCAGAAGTGCTTTCAACAATGTAAATATTTGTGCTTGCAAAATTCTTGCACAGGCATGTCAGTGAACAGATTGTTACCATAAGGCTCATTCTTAAAAGCTGCATTTTTTATTTTACTAAATTATCTGTGTTAAAAACAAATCTGTGCCTGGTGTGGAATTTTACTGCATTAAGTGTTACAAGCAGCAGAATGCATGACATGTAAGAACATATGTTAGACAACACGGAAATAAATTAGCATATAATTTACAAAAGCAAAAACAATTATAACAATGTAACAGTGTACCACATAATACTGAATATAAAATAAGAAGCAAATAATCACAATAAAAGAATTCATTTTAATTCTGAATTATTAAGGAAAAATTTGTTATCCATAGCATCAATGAACCCTTCTAAAAAAAAACTTGGATGTATACTTTGACTGAATTGTACTGAGTTTTAATTGGTGGCATTGCTCAATGGAAATACCAATAGCACATTGTGTTTAATATCTGCCCAGAACTGTTAGTCTTTCTATCTTGGTGCAGCCTATACAAACATCAGATTGTTATTATTTATGAATATAATACTTGGTCTATTTCATTATAATTACATAAATGGCTATAGTGTAGCAGCTGCAATATCCTGTGCTATCAGAACAAATGATTATTTTTATGCAGAATTTTACTGGGGTGGGCATTACATATTGGTCCATTCATAATTCAAATACATTCTGTGTTTTTTTTCCTTATAGCAATGCAAGTCAAAATTGCTCCAAGGAAAGAGTTTGTAAATTCCAACTCATTGCTCTCTTTATGCTTCAAAGTAAACATTGGACTCCCTGGTCATCTAGCACCAATGAAAGAGCAAAATATGCTTGCAAAAGCAATCTTTGCAAAGGCAATGTTCTAAATGAGGTAAAAATAAATTCCATCATTTCTTGCTAATTGAAAAGTCACATTAAGTAATAAATATATTGATGTCTCAGAGGAACCAGAAGATGTTACACTGTAGTATCTTGCCTGGAAAATGTCCTCATGACAGCTATCTCTTCTATTATACCTTTGCATAATCAAGGCATATTAGCACCAATATATTTTCTTAATGAACAAATATACAAAGTAATTCACCCACTAATTATGCTGCTCTCATGCCTACATGTTAACTCCTAAATGTGTATAGTTTTCCTTCCTCAGCATTCATTCTACTAACAGTTGTGTGCATTGCAACTGAGCAGTAAATGGCTCCAGGTAAGGCAAGATGCCAAAAAGGAATTCTGCTCACATGTATGTGGAGATGACTGTCAAGAGGTAGCATCTGACAGGAGTTTGTTGGTTATGGTCTACAGAAAACCCTACAGAAGGATTGTCAAGATTTCTGCATAGCACAAGCCTCTCACTCTCACTCTCTCTCTTTCCTGTTGATTCACATTAGTTAAGTATCGTTCAACACGTTTGGCTTACTGCAGTTCGTTAAATATATTGACGCATTTAGATACCATGTTAAAAAAAAACTTGTTTCATTAAGAATATTTTATAAAAGTGCCATTTAACTTCTAGTATTAATACAAGGTGGTGGTGGTGTTCACATCATCATCATCTCAATTGCACTACAACAAAGGAGGCAAACTGGTCACAAAAGCACATTCATCAAGGACCTGCTGCAAACTGCAAGTGTTCAAGTACAATATAATAATATAAACAAGTACCCACTTTCCTTATCTCTTTGTTGTGTCACTGACAAAGAAGGGAATAGGAGTGGGGGAAGTATGGCCTTCAGGCTTAGCTCACAATGGATTTTGGAATCTGTTTTATCCAAGGAGCTTGGCTTCACATTTAAGTACATTTCAGAATATTATTAGATTGATATAATGAATATAAGAGTTACGGTACTCTAACTTAAAATATTTTTATCAGTTATGTACTTTTTGGTTGTATATTTTGTAACTGTCCAAAAGTGAGAAAACTCATATTTTCTCTTCTTCGTGTTGTCTCGTAAAACATTCTTCTATTGTTTCAATGAGGAAGGAAATGAACACCTAGAAGAGTTTCAGCATGATTATTAGAAGAGATTATTCTCAGCTATACAGCCAAGTTCTTCATCGATAATTACACAGTAATTAGTTGCTACAGAGATGCCTTTCTGTAACTGAAGGGAGAAATGGTGAATTTGAGATTTGTTTTAAGCATTCTCTACATAAGCACTGAGATAGTAGTAAATACGTTCTTCACAACTGGAGTATGAATACATCCCCTTTAGTAAAAATCCTGATTTATTTGTAAAATGGCAAGATGGCTATAAATCTGCAGCACATATTTATTTTTTGATGCACTCAGGTAATACCTGATGCATTTTTAATAGCTTTGTATATGGCTCACTGCAGTCCTCTGGAGATATGGATTATCCTTTAAAGAATTAGATGAAACAAAGGAAAATACATTTGTTTTACTTTGGATTTATAATTGCTTCTAAAATAATATTCCCAAGCCCACTTCTTTATCATAAGTTGTGGTGCTATATAGTAAGATAAAATAATTATTAATTATAAGCTATGACAGGGTTTTAAAAAATTCTCTTTACTTCTATAGATGACCAAACCATAACAACTACATTTTAACAATATTAAAAACAAATGGATTCAGTGTCACTGCTAGGTCCATAATAACAATTATCTTAATGTCCAAGGAGGTAAACAGGATTTAGTTGAAAGTACACATATGTTCTCTATGTACTGGGTATAGTTTTCCATTTTGGCATTGCCTCCTTATACTGTGTCCAGCACTTTGGATGAATAAATCCCACTTCACAGAAGTTAAAATAACTTTGCAATTCTGTCAGCTGGAGCTGACCAGTGGTTATATTTTCCACAGGGTGATGAATGTAGACTATCTGACTGGTTGCACTGTGCAGAAATCTTAGATCGACACATTTGCACAATGAAGCAACAAGGCACTTTCAGTTTCTGCGGGTCAATGTCCTTGGCAGGTCTTGCAGCACATCTGTCTGAAGTACGCTCGACTGCAGAATTTGAACTTCAGCACCAGTGGGCAATAAGCCACTTTGTTCACATCTTTGCATTCTATTTGAGGTACACAATGATTATATGGTTACATAAATTTAAAACATGCATAATAAAAAACAACTAGCATTGAATAAAATGCTTTTTGGTCTTATTCTGCTAGAGCTTATCATCTATAAAATAATGTTAACATTAAAAAAGGGATTTGGTCAAAAGTTTAGCATTTTGTTCAAAATCCATTCCAAATTGAATATTTCCACATGGCTTAAGATCACAATCTGAATCAGACTGAAACAAAGCCTAAATATATATACTGTACAACTGCATTTGTTCAATTTCATCTTTTGTAAACTGCCTCCATTCAGGCTCCCCCCTTGTTTTTTTGCTTTTTTCCACCCCTACTGATGACATTCAGGCTGCAAGTTCTTCTGTGCAAGGACCAGCCTTTACTCTTGCTTATGTTTCTTTGGAGCACTTTATATACTCTTATCCTACTAAATAAATACATCTCTAACTGGATTTAAAGAACAGGTAGTCATCACTAAAGAAGCTTTGGATTTTTGGAGTCATGCCATCAGACAAAACCTGTCATTCAAAATAAGAAAACATCCTATTTTCAATTCGGTACATCAAAGTACACCAAAAGTAGCTTGTTGGATCTCAGCCAAAATATACCAAGCCAATTTTTATAATTCTGTCATAACAAGATACAGAATGCAGGGCAGGTGCATGAAAATGAATGAGCCAGCATACTGAGAAAGGAGGCAATAAGCTAAAGCTAGAATACAGCTAAGGGTGGGTATATGATTTGGATCTGGTGGCAAATATATTCTTTGGTCTTGGTTAAAACCAATATGGAAAGAAGAAGCTGAGGGAAGACATTGTTCTGGCTAGCAGGTGGACTGAAATGTCTTTTATTTAATTATAACCAACAATTATTCTGAAGCAGATGGAAGAATATTTGTATGAACATATTGTTATGTAGATTGGAAAGAACATTTCTAACAAAGTCCACACATTACCTATTCCCTTTCTGATCAAAGCAATCGTCAGCTGATGTCTGTGAAATATTTAAATCTGAAAAACCAATTTTCAGCTACTGAAATGTTTTAAAAGACAAAGCAACTACAAAAAAACTAACTCCTGTGCAAAGACAGATAAAAGAACAGCAAGGTTATCATAATTTTATGAATGTCTGTATTATAAATTTATAATTTTTAAAGTATTAGATACCAAAAAACACTGATAACATCTCACTGTGAAAAACAAAAGTAATGTTTGCTTGTTTCTTTAAAGCACTTTGTATGTCTGCCTATCTCATATAATGATTCTAGGCAGCTCACAACAAACCATAAAACAAGATTAAAAACAAATGTACCCTTCCCTCTAACCCACCTATCCCCCTCGATGCCAGAGCAAACATCTTCACAACCCCCTTCCTAATCCAATGCTTGGAAGAATAGCCAGGCTTTCACAGCCTCTGGAAGGCTAAAAGGATTAGGGATCTCAGATCTCAGACTGGCTGTTCCAAAAACTGGGCAGACTCCAAAAGGGCCTGCCTTGAAGGTCCCATCAGAGCTTGTTGGTGCCTTTGAGTCAGTAATGATTTATGACAATTGACTAGTCCCTCTAGTTTACTTGGCAACATTTTCAGAAGTGGAACAGAAGTGTCTGCTCCCTAGGGCTCAGAGACAGTGACTGGCCCAAGGACTAGAACTCACAGTCTTTCAATTTCTAGCCTGGCCCTTAACCATTACTATTAAAATTCTGTAATTTTCCAGTTAAACGTTTAACAAGAGTTACAACGGATGTTAAATGCGATGAACTGTCTTTCTTAGATAACCACATCTTTTGTTTATGTTCATTTATGAGCTGAACTTTCCAAAGATGAAACTGATAATTTCCTCTGTTTCAAACTAGCCTGTCGCTTGGACTTAAATTAAAAGAATCTTTAAAAGAAATTATGTCAACTGGAGCATGGACTCCTATGTGTATTAAAGAAAATTCTTGGGCACCCACAGATATCATGCTAGGTATTCAGGCAATAAAATTCATTCTGAATATTATGATTTATATTAACATTTTAAAATGCTAACATTAGTAAAAGCAACTTTACCTTCTGCATTAGAGACAGGGGTACTGTCACATTTGCTCTCACACTGTTGCATTGATGGAGGCCGAAGAGTATCAGGGCAATCACTGGACCCTTGCCCAGTATATGAGAGACACTGCACAGTTCTCATCTGTTGTCCAAGACCACACTGTGCAGAACACTATGTGAGAAAAAAATGAAAAGGAGGGAGGGAGGAAACAAATTTCAAAGACTCAGTAACTAAAAAAAGCAATAAGATCCTAAACTTAGTTACAATGCTTGTAGAACACTATATATGACAGTGATAGGAAAGTCTAATTAGAGCTACATTGCACAATGTAAATAAATCAGCCAGTGTACAGTTCTCAGTTAACAACTCAATTGGGACTGAAATTTCTGTTGATAAATGATGCTGTCATGAAGTTTAATACTGCATGATTGCACTGCTTAGTGCCACCACTAACAGTTCTGGTTGCCATCATTAAGAGAATCCATGCTTTCATTAAGCAAGGACATCACACAGCTGCCATTTGCAAACATCTGCTGGCTTCCCAAGTGACCTGATTTGTAGGAAGCCAATAAAGAAGGTCACAAATGGTACCACATGACCATAAGACAATGTGACATTGTAATCCCAACCTGGATGCCCAGATTGCAATCACGTGACTGTGGAGATGCTGCAATGGCCAGAACTTTGAAGACCAGTCATAACTACTATTTGGTTACTGAACAAGTAGTTGTTAAGGGAGGATCACCTGTATTTTGTTGCCATATTAAGCAGCTCCTTATTATTATGTTTCTTCCAAAAGCATCTTTCAATTAGAAATGCTGCTTTCTTTCTTTGTTTTTTTAAATAATTGTTACTTAGCAGTCTAAAAAGCTATGGTGGTCAGACACAACTATTCTTATAGAAAAGGGTAACGAATGGAAATAAGGGAATGGAACTTCCTGCATTACCATTTACATTATCCATTTAATAGGCCGAGTTGTTTTTTGAAAAAAATATTTTACTATATAGCCGTCACTGAAAACAGAGTCATGCAATTTTGCTACTTTATTTTGTTAATGTAAGAGAGGCAAATGAGATGGAAAATGTGCTGTTTGTTAGTAGATACATCATAGACACAATTTAACGGATTTTTGCAAAATGTTCTTTCCATTGCAAACAAAAAAGATCTATTGTACTAACTATTATACTATTGCGCATACAATTATATACTTATTTCACGTGGTGGCCATTTGCAAACCTCAACGAATATCCTTTAAATATGGCAATGTGAAATAATAGGGGACTTTTCTTCTTAAATCCATTTCGAGGTCTGTGAAGTCACACCCAAGGTTTTTTTCACCTAAAGTCATTGGAGGGAACCATTATAGAAGCCGATGAACATATATATCACTGCAAATTTATTCATAAGTGTTGTGTGTTAGTTATTGTTGCAGCAGACTCACATGTCTAGTCCACTTTAGATATTCAAGAAGCCTGCCTATGTTACCTGTCCCCAGTCTCCTGTGACCCATCGTGGTGGAGGACACCTGCCCAAGCTGCAGCGCATGCGGACAGGTGGCTTGTTCTCCTCTTGGCAATATGCAACTGGAAATGTTTTTGAAAGGTCGCTGCTTTTGCAGAGAACAATACGATGCTTAAAACCAGGTCCGCATTTTGGAGTACACTATAAATCAAACACACACATGGTTTTTAGAATCAAATACTTTAGATTATGAAAAGCTGAAAACATTAACATAGCCCTATTAAAAAGGAAAACCCATACCAAACCAAACCAAATTATCACATTAAAAGTATTCATTATCATTAAAATTATAGATATTGTGTCATAATTGCACATACTGTAAACTATTGAAAAATATTTTAGAAATTCTATATCAAATGAAATGGTTAATTCACTTGTAATGACATATCAACAACTCTGTTTACATTTACCTCTACACTGAAGTATGTTACTTAAGTAAAATTAAGTCTTTAAATATAGACACATACAATTTTATTGGTTTTATTATCTATAAGAATGTGCTTAATCATACAAGCAAAGCAAAGTGTCTGTTTTATGGATCAAAGAATAAAGAATTGCAAATGGCTTGGCTTTGCATCAGTGTTAACTTATTTCATGATAAATTGGGATTTTGGGAAAGGGAACTGGAGGAATACCAATACTTTTGGTCATATCTGTGTTTTTTGTAGATGGAGAGTTTAGAATTTTAAAACCATAACTTTATGTACTAATCATTCTGTCTGCTGATAGAAACTTGGAAAGGTTTGAATAAGGATAAAATAAGTGGAGTAGATGGGGTATCATTTTCAGTTAAGGAAAAAATTACTAGTTGGGAATAAAAAATTTCTTGTACTTCAGTGCCCTGCCTCTCCTATTCTTATTATTCTAACATACAAAATAGATACTGAAAAATAAATTATTAACACAAGTGTAAAGTTACTTATAGTTCAAGAAATGTTCAGTTAAGGAATAATATGGAATTAAATAAAGAAATTAATTCAAATTCATTAAATGTACTATTTAATACTGGACACGTAATCAGCTCTTTTGAATTAATATTAATTAGTATTGAGTTTAGAATTTGGATTATCATATTACAGAATCCAATTTTTTCAGTAAACTTCTCAATATATGGTTAACGTACTAAAGGAATATAGCTGAAAGTGAATTTGCTAGTATGACTCCCCATAAAATGCCAGCTACAAACTACATACAGGAAGTCCTTGACTTACCACCTCAGTCAGGACCAGAAATTCTGCTGACAGGCAAAGCAGTTGCTAAGTGAGTCATGCTTGATTTTACTTTTTTTGCCATGGTTGTTAAGCAAATTACTGCAGTTGTTAAGTGAGTCACAGGGCCGCTAAGTAAATTTAGATCCCCCTCATTGTCTTTTCTTATCAGAAGCTGACTGAAAGGTTGCAAATGGTGATCATATGGCTCCAGGATGCTGTAACTGTCATAAATAAATGTTGGTTGCCAGGCACACAAATGTTGATGTCATGGGGATGCAGTGACAGGTGTAAGTGCAAGAACTGGTTGTAAATCACTTTTTCCAACGATATTATAAATTTGAACAGTTTCTAAATGAATGGCTGTAACTTGAGGACTATCCGTAATTCCATTTTAGTTTTACACTAGCATGTTGTGCAATCTCAGACCATTCATGATTTACAGAAGACAGAAATGTGAGAGTGCAGGAATATATCACATTTAGTAAGTTAGAGTAGCAGATTAGATACAGATTGTAATATATCCTGTTGCAATATTGATGTGTGTAAAGTCGTTACTTAAGGAGTTTTCAAGACCACTCACTTCTGACCAATCCAAAGGAACCCACTGTGGGGGGCAAGATTGATTGTTACAGGACTCTTTTTCAACTGGGTGATGTGTTAAACAGTGAGTACTCTCCAATGTCTCTTCTTCAGAAGGTCCAATCTTCCTGATACATAGAACAGTTCGTGATCTCGTTCCTCCATCACAGGTCTTACTGCATTCTGACCAATCACCTATAAACCATCTATCGAAAAAATATTAGAAAAAATTATTAGTTCAAGATGAATTGATTACCCCTACAACTTGAATGTGTACAACTGAAATGATGAGAAAACTACATACTGCATAAAAATATATACTAGTTCTGATTCTATAAACAATTTTAGTCTCAATTATATAATGCTGCCAAATGTAATTGAGGAAGAAATTAATGTATTTTACATAATATAGCTTCCCAAAATTTATTCTAGTGCTGCCTATCCTGCATTAAATTTATTAAAACAAGAAAAGATCTATCCTAGATGGTTATATATCATTATCATCATCATCATTTTAGCCATTGTTTATCCACTGCAAGATGAAGGCCTCTTCTGCATGTTTCCAAACAATATGGTCCAATTGGGCCCCAATACTTGCTGATGTTGTTGATCCATGTTGCGTTAGGTCTCTTTCCTGGATGCTTTTTATCAAGTGGGATCCATTCTGTGACTGGTCTTCAAAGACAATCCTACAAACTACGTACAGTATATCCTGCAACAGTCTCATGTGGAATTTAGATAAGAATAGTACTGTTCCAGAATGGTTCACAGAAGTTGCTAGTAAAGAAAATCCATCTAGCTGGCTTTCTAGAGTTTATGCAACCAATGAGATTAGGCAGGGGGAAGGAGTGAATTCTGAAAAGTTATTTTAAAATGTGCTAATTAAATTAGAACTAAGTTATTTATATTTTATTTATGACTAATGAAATGACAGGCCACTTGCATTAGCAAGCCACAAAAAATAATTTCATTCACTCATTGAAATGTCATATTCAGAGCTGTGGTGGTACAGTGATTAGAATGCAGGTTGCAGGCTAACTCTGCCATGTGCCAACAGTTTGATTCTCACCAGTTTAAGATTGACTCAATCTTCCATCCTTCCAAGGTGGGTAAAATAAAGATCCAAATTGTTGGGGGCAATATGTTAACTCTGTAAACAATTTAGAAAGGCTATAAAGCACTATGAAGCAATATATACGTCTAAGTGCACTAATTTCCCTGCAATGTGGTCACATTGCAGTACTTCCAGTCTGAAGATGGAATAGAATAAAGAAGTACTTACTCAGGTGGACAAGGCTCAGTGTTGCAGGCTCTTTGATTTTCTGGTAATTTACTATCAGGATCACAGTAATTGTTCTGGACTACAGAGCTGTCATCTAGCCTTTTGCATACTATTTCTTGTTTCTGCATACCTTAGGAAGGAGTAGAATGTAATTGGTTTTATTTTTTCCCCTTATTTTAAACCAAGCAAATCTGTGACTGTGTAGCTCAGTTAAGTCATAACATCATAACTAATCTTACCCAGGATTCTCTGATCTTTTATTATTTTCTTGAAGGTATAACAAAGGAAGATTTCAAGTACCTGCTAGATGGTTGTCAGCAGCATCTAGCTCTAGAGATGCCCTATCCTGTTTTATGAGTTGAAGTAAACTGAAAATTTAATAGAGGTGCAGTTTCTGTACCTTCCTTTCCACAGGTTTTTTTTTAAATTTAAAGTTGATTTCAGATATCTAATTCTTATTGCTTAAGATATCTAATTCAGATATCTAATTCTTATTGGCCTTCCGGCGTGCACTAAATACCCACCTTTTCCAGCTAGCTGGTCTGGCCTAACACCTTAATTTTTGGGGTTAAATTTTAATTGTTTGACTTTTAAATTTTAAATCTTAATTTTAAATTTCTTGCATTTTAATTTGGTTTTATAAATGTCAAATTTTAATTGTTTAATCATAATTCTTAATCAGCCTTTATCTAATTAATTTTAACTAGATTTTAATTGTTATATCTGTATCTTTTATCTGGCTGTGCACTGCCCCAAGTCCCTTGGGAGAGGGGGCGGTATATAAATTTTGAAAAATAAATAAATAAAATATGTCAAAACACATTAGTCAGTAATTTTATTTTTATTTTTCATTTTGTTTAATTGATGTGGTAAATAAAAGCATTAAAAGTAATAGAAAAACATGATTTTGGTTAACTGATTAACTGATCTAGATGTCAACAATTACAATAACCTGTCTGGAAGCACACTTCAAGACAATGAGTATTTGTACATACATTTCTGAGATAATGATTTCTTAATCAGTATCACTATAGACAGAGATATTTCCATTTGCAAAAGAAAAAATAAAATAGAAAAACTAAAACAGTTTTAAAACTTGATTTTCTAATAATGTCAATTAAATGGTTTGATTGATAAATATCAAAATCTATCTTTAAAATAATTATATTTAAATGAAAAAAATAGTCTTACAATACATGAGATCTATTAATCGGAATGGAACTGGGAAAATCTGAAATCATTTTTTTTTATAAAACATTTATCAGTCTTTGCTCTCTGAAACAATAATGAAACTATATTATTACAAATCCTATTTTAATATTGTGCCAATATTTTCTTAATATTACTTCTAATATCTAAAAGCTGAAATAAGAAATCACATTAACTTCATGAAATAGTTTTGAGATAATTTGAGTGTCTTAAAAAAACTAAATGCATAGCTTGCAGCACATGAATTACACAATGTTAATACTTATTCTTATTTTTCCTAACATTATTTGCTAATATTTCAATAATCACAGCAGGTGGCAGCATCTAGCTGGCCAATACTGAAAAGCTAAGCAAGGCCAGACCTGATTAGAACAGTCATTTTTCATATAAGAGCTGTTTATATAACACAGATTTGTTCCTAATAAATTAATAGAGAAATGATGTCTGTATAGCACAAAGCACTATGATGTTAGAAAAAATTAAAGCTGGCAGCCACAATTATGGATGTCAGCCACTTAGGAAGAAGTGTTGTATTAGTTGTCAAGTATGATGATAGCATTCTTTGGATGATAACTATGAATGGGTAAGAGTGTTTCTGTGAAAACTAACATTAATACTCGGGCTACAATGACTGATACCAGTGGCTCAAAGGTGCTTCCAAGAGTATAATAGTCATTTTAGAAGCAGACAGATCAATAATGTGATTCATTTATCAAGTAGTGAAACAATTCAGAATCTAGACTATTGCACCAGTACTAAAACAACCAATAAGAAGGAAACAATTTTGGAACCAAAATCTATTATCCATTAGAATGACCAGAAGAATAAAGCACTAGATACTATTATAATATCTTTAATCCACAGACTTCTGTGGATTTCACCTTTAAAACAGAAACCAAAGTAATAATTGTTTTTTCAAGTAGAATACTTGAAAGAGGGCAGCAATAGCAGTCGATATAGGGTCGATTAATTCAAAATTTCAATAATCAGTAATTTTATTGCTAACAAATGGGACTTACCCTTCATATAAAGTCTATATTTTATAATGGAATTCACTATTACAAAGACAAATACTGTATATTTTATTGCAATATATTCCCTCTTTAGATTCTTGAAAATGAATTACCGTATTTTTTGGCGTATAAGATGCACCTAGATTTTGGAAGAGGAAAACAAGAAAAAATGTTTTGGGCCTCCGCACATCTTGCATTCCCTCTCCCCAGCCCCCAGGCATTTTGAAGGCCTCCATAAACCTCCGTGTGGCTCATTTTTGCCAAAAAACGGGCAAAAAAATGGGTCATTTTTTGGCAAAAATGAGCCACGCGGAGGGTTCTTGAGACCTGTAAAATGCCTCTGGGAGCTGGGAAGAGGGAATACAAGATGTGCATGTGTATATGTGTTGCAAGGCTCAAAACGGCACATTTTCACTCATTTTTAGCCTCCCAACCCCCCTGCACATCTTGTATTCCCTCTCCCCAGTCCCCAGAGGCACTTTGCAGATCTCTAGAACCCTCTGTGCAGCTCATTTTCCCAAAAAATTGGCCGTTTTTCACACATTTTTTGGGCCTCCCAACCTGTGGCTCGTTTTTGCCCCAAAATGGCCCATTTTGGGGGGGCAGAAATGAGCCACACGGAGGTTTCTGGAGCCCTGCAAAATACCTTTGGGGGCTGGGAAGACGTAATACAAGATGCGTGGAGTGGTTGGGAGGCAAAAAACAAGCTCATTTTTTGTGAAAACGGGATGCATGGCAGACGTTTGGGAGGCCCAATACAGTTGTATTTTGTCTATAAGACACACCACAATTTCCACCCACTTGGGGGGGGAGTGCGTCTTATACACTGAAAAATACAGTAGTTGATATTGAAAGGACTGGTGATATTGAAGCTAAAGTTATCAGTACAAATGGTTAATTTAGTGGTGGCTTTGCTGCCTTTAAGAAAGTATTAGATATAGATGCCATCTGGGTAATGGTTAACAGCTGAGCACAGAAGTATCAGACTTAATGCTTAAAGCATTCTTCACACAGCAGATTCCACCAATGAGTGAATTTATTATGCCATGTCTGTTTGGTGAAAGGTCTCACAACTGACTCAAGTGTTTACAATTAAGCTCAAACACAATACTATAAAGAGAATCTCTCTGGTGGGATTAATTTTCATACCTATGAAGTAGGCATTAGAAGCATAGTGTCAGGGTTCCACACGACATCAGCAACGCAATTAGAATTCCAAAGAGACAAAGTCCAAAGAATAAGATTTTATTGAAGACATTTTTCTGGTACGTCCTGGAGAAATCCCGAATCTAAAATTCCCAGGCTTTCTCTACCCAAGTAAAACTGATAGTTCCACCCCACTAAATATCACATGTTAATTTCTTGCCAACCACTTCAAACAGAATTATAACATTTCCCCTGAGACGTCCCATCACAGATGTCAACTGCCCAGAGAAAGTTTCCCATGAGAACTAAACCTAAAAGATTGTAAACAAGATAACAATTCCAAGTTGTCTTCACCAACCCCCACTTCACCCACTCGGCGACCTTGCAAAAGAAAGAAAAGATGTGTCAAAGCTAAAAGGCCCCAAATAACACTCTAAACAATGGCCAATATTCTTCAGCAGAAAAACCCCAGTCCAAAATTGTCCTTTTAGACTTGACACATCTATGATAAAGCACGGGGGAGATCCAATATTCCACTACAAAGTCCTGTGATTCTATCATATAAAACTTTTATCACATAATTATTATTACATTGCTATCACATTGCTGGGACTTCTGAAATATAAAATCAGATTATGGAACATAATTTCTAAATTAAATTGTTGCCCTTCTCAGAAAATAATGGAATATAGCATACCCAGAGTTCAAAGACCTCTAAAATTATACAATCTTGCCCAAATAAATATATGATGGTATACAGTTAAACAAGACACTTAACCTCACAGTTTGGATATCTCATTGAGGCTGGATATACAGCTCCAGTTCTCACATGGGGTGCCATTCCAGAAAATATTTTGCGTCACAAATTGTTCAATTAGAGGCAATCTTTTCACTCTTATTTATCCAATTGATATTTAATTTTGATTTGTGGGTTAAAATATTTTGTCAATCTTGGCAATTTTAAGATGTGTGAACCTCCCTAGCCAGCATGTTACCAGGAGAATTTTGGGAGTTGAAGTTACACATCTTAGTAAAGATTTTACTAAAGATTTTATTCTTGGTAAAGAATAAAAAACACTGGAAAAAGATAATATCTATTAATTTCTTGTTTTTTCTCCACATTGTTTTTTTGGGGACTAATGACTAGTTTCAAACCACTTTTGAAACCATTGCCTCCTTCCCAGGGCAGAGAGAAAGTTACTAGCCCAAGATCATCCAGTTGGCTTTGTGCCCTAAAATGGGACTAGAACTCATGGTCTCCTGATTTCTATCCTGATACCTTAACTACTACACCAAAGTTGTTATCATGTAGTATAGATAAATGTATAACTATTTTATACTTTTAATCTAATCAATGTTTTGTTATACAGTACAACTACAATAAAGCTAATAAAGAATAAAGTTGAGGAGCAAACTGCTAACAAAATATCTTTAGGTTTATCAGAAATAGGAAATAGAGATTAAAGGATTGCTCAGATTAATATCAAAGTGGCAGAGTAGTAAAAAGAAAGACAAGCAGATCGCAGAGAATCTGAATCAATTACTTTAACATATACTGAAGGAGAAACTGCAAAATTACTTAGTCCCAAACCTAGATAATAACTACATAATAGCTATTCTATTATACTTTTGAATTGAAAACAATCTAGGTTTATCAACTCACACTAAAACCCATCTCCCAAGCAATGTATATATTATTTATTCTTTAGCATATGGCATACAATGTCAGGGAATCTACATGGGCTGGACACAATGAAGTCCTGACAGCCTAGACTGGTAGTTCATTTGTTTCAGGGCTTGTGTACCTATTGCAGGAGACAGTTTGGGGAGTACAAGGGGCGGGGGGCTTTAGACCAATTAGCTAGCAGTACTCAGGTTGCTGACTCTTCCAGCTTCTCTACTGCTTTTGTATTACCTTGCCTTGTGCCACCATGCATTACGTCCCGCCAAGTCCAGCATTGGCTTCCACTCTCTTCCACACACAAATGCAACTAAGTTTTTCTCACTGAAGTGGCACCAATTTATCTATTCACAATGTCACATACTTTTGAACTGCTGGGTGGTTAGAGGCTAAGGATCAAGAGATGGAGCTCACTCTGTCTTGTGGAGTCGGGCTTGAACTGCCAGAGTGCAGAACATTTCTGTCCACCAGCTCCAATGTCATTAAACCACTCCATCACCATGTCCCCTGTACATACTATATCTGTCTGTCTGTCTTTCTGTCTACATAATGGCCAGAACCTCACCAAAGCTAATATTAATATACCCAATTTCTGCCACTGACTTCAATTACTCTTTTTATTACCAAGTAATTATACCAAGGTGATGATCTACCTAATCCAGTCAGTCTTCTAAATACAGTTCTTTCATGCAAACTGAGATGGAAGCTGCAGAAGAAATCATTTAAGTAACAAGGAAATGAATCAACGGATTTCTTAGTGCTGGTTCACGCAGAAAGAAACATCTATGTGGTCACTCCACAGTAAGCATTAATCAGCTTTGTGGCTGTTATTCTGAAATAAGTATATTTAGGACTTGTTTTCATTAGCTTCATCTCCTATTCATTTCTTCACTTTCATCAGGGTTATCCTATTACGATGTTTTCAGGACTATAAGCTTCCACAGGAAAAAAACAAATGAAACAAAACCCTTGTCTTTCTTTCATATAAATACTTGCATCAAGCAGAATGACAAATGGTTCAATTTTAAGACATAAAAAAGAGAAATAAAAAAAAAATAGTTGATAGAAAAGTAATAGCTATTAGCACTTACACAGATAGAGTAAGAACCAGACACCAATCCCTATTATTTATTTAAAATGACTTCACTTCAGCTTATCAGAAGAGATAATACAATTTATAAATTTTAAAATATAATATCTAAATGAAAATACTTATTAAAAATAAGGAAAATGAGAAATTGGGAGATAATTAGTGATTCTTGGCAGACAAAACAAGGAGAGAACATTGTTATTGTCACTGGAAGGGACCAAGGGAAATGGCTTCAGGCAACAGACTAATCTCTTCAACTCTTAATATAGCAAAGACACAAACACATGGTATAATTGGAAGGACTAAAAGAACAGGTGTTGACCTTTTTCATTCCTCGCTCTCCCAATTTCTCCCTGGCAGTTTATTCCTTAAATATTTATTTTTCTCTTGTTTGGTTTAAGTAAAGATCAGAGAAGTGAAATGAAAGTATATTAAAAAGAGATAGTAATCAGGTGAACCATTAAATCCTAGAGGGAACTTGATTTTAAATTCATATTTCTATTTTTATTAAAGATGTAGAAGTATTAAGATGCTTAAATGCTTAAAAATAAACATAAATTCTATTGTGCCAGGCTTAACAGTTGCTAGCATGTAGGCAAACAACCCATGACTGCAACAGCCACTACTTAGAACAAACAAGCAGAAGATTGGCAGAATGCATCCATGAACACCAACTAGCAGTCAGAAGACATGATGAAACTCTTTATTTCACAACATACTGACAGACTTAACCACAGCTTCACTTGGGAAATTGTGACCATCCTAGACCAAGCCAAGTCCAAAAATGCTTAGGGAATTTCTAGAAGCCTGGTACTCTGACAAATTAGTCTTGAATAGACATACAGACATAAACAATATCTAAATACTATGTAAGAGTCTATCAACAAGCCAAAAAGGGAACAGAAAGACCAAAACATCTCCCCATTAACAATCAGCAACCAGATGAGCATAGATTAATATCAGACCAACAATCAAGTAAAAAATATCCCAATCAAGGAACTGCCAAACAAGCCAACAATAAACAGCGGAACCAAAAAACCTCTAAGACCACCCAAAGGTAAGCTACTAGAATATAAACTGAGAGCAAACTCCATTCCTTACTACAACTGACGATGTTACCTAGTTTGGGTAATGAAATGCCTGCAAGAAAGCAACCAATTTCAGAGAACACCCTTCATTTTCAAACCCTGATTTTCAAATATTCCCCCTTTATGATTACAGACAACCCAGATATGAACCGACTAATTCCAATTCATGTTGATAATTAAAACTATGCAGTTTTACTTGATGGTGTATTGGTGGGTTGATTTTATGGTATGATAATAGTATATTATGGTGGGCTTATTTATAATTTTGGGTGAACAAAGAAATCAACATTGTGCCCTACTCCAAAACTCAAGAAATAAAAATGTGGATAGTAATTTTTTTGTTAACGGTAATGTTTCTATTAACATAAACAACATATGTTTCACTTTATTATATTATAAATATTTCAGATATTTCTATTTAGCTAATCTTTCAAGATGGTTAGAAGCTAACTTACCTCCAGCACAAGTAGCAGAGCACTCTGACCAAGGGAGGTGATTCCATGTGAAGCCAACTTCATTGTCACCACTGCCAGTACGAGAGATGGGAACATTGAATTTATACCTTATCCCCAGATTTTGCTCCTGTAGTAAAATCTGCAGTTGAAAATAACTGGTTTTATCATTAAAACACTTTGGTATATTAATACTGTACATTAACAGTTACTTTCAGTTTGAATTTTGAGAAACACTTTAAACATTGGTGTAGATGTTTCTCAGCTTTAAGATAATTTACTTTAGTTGTTTCAAATTTAAAGTGTTAAGAGTGTTCCCATCCAGTGTGGCATTTGTCATAACCTCTAAAGCATGGGTATCCAACCTTTTGGCTTGCCTGGACCGCATTGAGTGAAGAAAAATTGTATTGGGCTGCATATAAAATATAACAAATGATATTACTTATAAAAATCATATAATAATTTTAAAAGTTTACAGTCTTGTGGAACTACATTATTAACTGTCCAGGTCAGCATGTGACCCACAGGCTGTGGGTTGGATATGACTGCTGTAAAGAATGGCAGAAAAAGAAACAACTAATTCGTAAAACAACTAGAATATAAGTACATGCTTATTACATAGTACCTAAACTTGACAAATTAAAATAGATTAGAATAACAGAGTTGGAAGGGAACTTGAAGGTCTTCTAGTCCAACTGCTCACGCAGGAAATCCTATACAATTTCAGATAAATGGTTGTATAATCTCTTCTTAAAAACTTCCGGTGTTGGAGCATTCGCAACTTCTGGAAGCAAGTTGTTCCACTGATTAATTGTTCTATGAGGAAATTTCTTTTTAGTTCTAGGTTGGAAAATAATTATTTTCCAGCAATGTTTTGAATAACATATACAATCTGAAAATATTTTAGATTAAATAAATAGTTACGTTACTTTAGAAGGATAGTAGGTTTAAAAAAATAATCAAACCATAATTGATAAAGCATGTGGGTAGTCTTTGGTTGATAATGGTAATTGGAACCAGAATTTATGTTGCTAAGCAATGCAATCTTTGAGCACAACATGATGTGACTGCTTAGCGACAGCAATCCTGGGAGTCCTCACTGCTGTTGTTAAGCTAAGATTGGGAATCATTAAATGAGTTCAGATGTCTTGCAACAGACCAGCAGGCAGGTAAGGCATGGTGATCAGGAATGGATTTTTCTGGGTGAGGGTTGGTGTGCAAGTGGCCAGCGTGATGTGGCGAGGCCTGAAGTGACTGTTGCCAAGCACAGGAGAATGTGCAAGTGGCCTGCGAGGTAATTTGGGACCCCACTCACATGGGAGGTCACACCCTGGACGTACCGTATTTACCGGCTTATAATGCGCACCGGCTTATAACGCGCACCTTAATTTTAAGAGAGGTTTTTCAGGAAAAAAAATAATTTTGCAACCATGACTGAGCCCAAC
>JAEANM010004869.1:0-20243 GCA_017656035.1 Myanophis thanlyinensis
GCCATGGGGGGGGGGGGGGGGGCGGGCGGTGGTCTTTCTTTTAAAATTGGAGAAAAATATTAAGCAGAAGAAAGGAAAGGGAAGTATCACATGGATTTTAATAGTCAGCTCTCTTAATCGTATTATTTTAACCAATGTCTTAATTGGTGACATTGCTCTATACTAAAACAACAACAACAACAATAATAAAGCTATCCTACTTGTAAAAATAACACATTGTAGCTTTTCATTCAAGCAATGTATTTTCTAGTCAAAGGAAATGATCTTGCCTAAAATACGGAAACAATCTTTAAATTTTCATGTAACACTGAGTGCAGTTAGAGAATTTGGGAGGGATATTTTGATCAAGAGAATGATCCCTTTATAGGGCACTACTGCTTGATCTTGCACCATAATCCAATATTTTCCAAAGATTAAAAAAAAAAAAAGAATTGGCAAAGGAAAATGCATTTAAAGCACAAGTTCCAACTTCATGAATCCTCCCTTTTGTGTTTTTGGGTATTACCATTATATATTTTTTTAGAAATTGATTTTTTTTCACTCCATCATGTATTGAATTCACTGGTAAAAAAAAAAAAAAAAACCCAAATTCTGCACATTCATTCAAGCAATGAGTTGGTCCAAAAATTCTGAATGAGGAAATTAGTTAGGGATTGTTGAACTGACACAAGAGAAGCAGATAGAAATGGTTGGTTTGGTTTGAATGTGTCTCTTCCCTGGCTTTCCCTCATCAGTTGCCAGGAAGATCATTGAAAGGAGACAGCATTGCATTCAGCTAGATGAATCGAGCTACATGCATGTGAAGGCTGAAGCTGTGACACTGTTGCTACCTTCATTTTTAAAGGTGAGTTCTGTAGCCTTTGTCTGTGGAGGAATGCAAATAATATTATCTTCTCATTGTCTTTTTATCCAATCTACCTAAATCTGTGATTAAAGATGTCCCAATCAGTCTTTTTTTTTTATTATTTCAGTCCCTTAATAGGCAAGTTGAAAAGGGAATGTTGGCAGGCACATCTAATCATATGATGAGATATAGGAGTTTGAAAAAAAGTGGGCTAGCAGTTCAAATTAAAAATAAAGCAAAAACATTCCCCTTGCATTTTCAAACTGCAAAGTTACATACTTCCCTTATCACTTGCATAACTTATTTGAATTTGAATTTTTGGTGACATATTTTTCATAAATTACTTAAGGAGAAAGTCAAGGCACTGAGCATTAAAGCCGTGGTCCAACCACTGAAAACCTATTCTTTCCTTTTTTCTGAATCTTTTGTTTCACCTGGGGCTGCCCACCTTTCAAGGATGCAGGGAGTCAAATTAAATAATACTTTAAACTCCTGAAAACTGAATTGTATGCATCATTCCACATTATACTTTCTTAAATGATCAGCTGTCACTGTTCAAAAATATCATTCTGGAAAACAGAGAAGTTGTTTCCCAGCTTTACATTATTCTATACCCAGTTACATTTTTTATTTTTATTTTCTTAAGCTCTAAAAAGTCTATTAATGGCAATGCAAAACAACAAGGAACAATAATAATAAAAACATCAAGAAATTGCAGCTTCCTGATATAACAACTGCACTACTTGGAAAAACATACATTTTAAGAAGATACTTGATTGATACCTATGATGCTGGCAGCAACACATGTCAACCCTCAGAGCCAGTCAGTGATATTTATGATGCATTTTTAAATGTTCAGTTGACTGAGTTTCATGTTTAATGAATAAAAGTTTATAATCATGATCATCATCATCATCAAATATCAAATCATCAAGTATTACTACCAGGCAGAACTAAAAGCCCCAGGGGATTTCAAAAAAGAATGACGCAACTGTGGAAGGAAAAACACCCAGAAAATGACGTAACTGAACAAAGATTAATGGATCAAAGATGTTTCATCATCCGTAATAAAATTTGGCTGAAAAGAAAACAAGTAAATGATGAACAATCTGAAGAAACTGCTCCAATGCCTGAACAAACTGACCAGCCAGTGGAAGAAACCAACATACAGGATAAAGATCCTCCTATACAACAACTTGAAAGTATAGAGCTAAGTGATCTAGCGAAATGGTGAAAGAAAATATTGAAAATCACATCAAAGAAAACATAAAAAGAAAAAGACTGCCTACTACTTGTGAAATACATAGCAAATGAATGAAAGATGTGTTAACTGCTATGAATTCCATCCTGTCCAGCACATTATATGAAACCAACCAACTAATGTATAGCACAGCTGCCATTATAACTGCAGAACTGGGTTATAAAATCCCAAAAAAGAAACCCACTGGAACGCCAAAATGGAAAATTCGACTTGAAAATAAAATAATAAACTATGAGGGGATGTCAGCAATTTGAAATACTTGAAAGAAGGAAGACTACAGAATAAAAAGCTGAAAAATTGTTTACACAAAAAATACAACCTGAAGGAAAAAACAATAATGGAAATTATGGAAGAACTAAAACAAGGTGTAATTGCAACAGCAAAGAAAATTGAAAGATATGAAGGTCAAATAAAACAATACCGTGAAAATGTCCAGTTCAGAAAAAAACAGCACCTCTTCTACTGGTCCCTTGACAGAAACCAAGAAATTACAGCTTCCTGTAATAATACCAGCAGAACTGCAAAAAACTGCACTATTTGGAACAACATACATTTTGAGAAGCTACTTGGTAGATACAGTACCTAGAATGCTGGCAGTAACCTGTATCAGCCATCAGTGCCAGTCAATAATGTGACACATTTTTAAATGTTCAGTTGACTGAGTTTCATGTTTAATGAATAAATATATAATAATGCTATACTATTGTTAAATTCTACTTTCTCAAAATTTTTCCCTTTTTGATTCCAGCAGATCTCCCTGAAGCAAAGTCCCCAGCAAGTACTGTTATCTGGATTGTCTGCTTTCTCTTTATCCAAGGACCAGCTCCACGATAAGCTAATTCTGTTTTTCAGCAAAAGGAAAAACCAAGGGGGTGAGGTTGATCACCTGGAACAGCTCCCAAACTCGGATAATGTAGTGCTGACTTTTGTAGATGATGGAGGTAGGAAGAGAAAGTGTGCCTCATGTGTCTTGGGGGAATAGCATTTCTTCCACAAATTGAGAGGCTCATGGTTATATCATCTCCTGGACTTATCAGTGATTCCTAAGATACGTCCTAAGATACTTCCATTGAAGCACAAAAGGGCAGGTTGAAAATTGTAAGAGTGGCCATTCACTCCTGGTTAGAGTATGGAACTAGAAAGCTTTGAGCCATCAATTATCCCCTCTGTGTATTTATCATAACCCTTTTTAAAAATAGCCAATGATACTATAGCCCCTGCATTATCCTATAGCAATTACACATAGTTCTTGTTTAGGCAGCTGGCAGCTTGAAGTGAAGCCACCACTGTGCTTATCTTACTTCAACTTTCCTTTTCTTTATAAGCCTTCGTGTCATGGGGAAAAAAAATCCCATAAAATAGAAAAACAGCAGTACAATACAAAATTCTTACTTTAAGATTCAGAGGTTTATTTCATGAGCAATTTGGAACATGAAAAGCCATCATAATCAAACAGTAACATTACATTCCTTATAATAACACCCATTGCAACAAGGTCCATTGACAAAGCTGGTCCTAACAAGGACAGTTATAGACCAGTGGCCCTGGACAAAGATCAATCTTTTATATCCTTTCTCTAACAGCCCCACAGTAAATGGAATTTTACTGGATTTACTTCCTTGTTCCCTCATATTGATGTCAATTCCACATGTATGTCTCAAACCTCTATCCATCACCTACTTTTAGTTCCTTAATTTTCACAGTTTCAACATTCTATGTCCAAATATATCTATAAAGCTACATACTTTGCAAACCCCTTTTTCACAATTTCATAACAGCTCAACAGGATTACAAATAGTTCTGGCACATTTTGAAATCATCCTATCTAAACACTTGGTTCATATCACTTTATTCTGGGTTGCTATCATTTAGAGGCTTTATTGAATCTAATAGATCAATAGCTTATAGTTTCATCCCCCACATTTGTGAGTTTTAAAAGCAGGAACTGGTGATAAAATTACTTTTTCATCACCATCGTAATTTTGAATTGTCACTAAACAAGGTAGTTGTTAAATAAGGACAACCTGTAGTTCTACAACGTACTGTTTAGTATGAGAATGACCATTTTATCACTTTAAATCTGGTTCCTTGTATTTTATTAACTTTTCCCTTGCTCCTTACACTCCATCAATACCTTAGGACAGGTGAACTGGAGTATTTCTAATTTAATCTAATTTTTTTAGAACATTATAATATTTAATAATATTTAGTTTAGTAATTTAGTAACATTTTCATTTCAGCATTTTTGTTTGAACAGCCCATAAGTGTTTGATTTTTTTAAGAATGTTTTTCCATTTTTCTTTTTTCTTTATTTCTCCATGCAAGTGTATTTATTTTCCTTCTAAGTGGAAGGAGGTGGGCACAAAACAAATAAACCCAGCAGCATTGTGCTTTGTTATCTGTAGAATGTGCTTTGTCTTGCACCAGTACAGATATGTGGGAGGCAGGTCTCTGTTACAGATTTCAAGCACAGGCTTTTTCCTACTTTACAGTGGCTCAACGGATTGTTGAAAAGGGGCTGTTCCAGGTATTGCTCGGAAAGGAGACCCATCAGGTTAAGGCCACACATTGCTTACATGGGGAAATTGCAGATTTACAGGTGAGGGGAAAACACAAACAGAGACAGACTGTATTCTCTTCTCTAAAGCAAACTATGCTCTCCATCCAAAGAGTACAGTGACGGGAGGGGTTGTTTTCCAAAAGTAATTGGAGGGGCAGAAGGAGATTTCATTTCATTTATATTTAACTTTAATTCAAAATATATATCGTTCATACGATTATTTGCCAGTCATATATTTAATAATTGAGTTCACTCTCATTGAAAATTAAAACTTGGCATTAAATGTTCAGAGATATCTGGGAGCCACATCACAAAATTTGAGTATCTCTGGAGTCAAAAGGGTCAAAAGCTACGAGAAAGCAGGGGTAACTTCACAATTGAAACCCTTTTATATGTGCAGTTCTTGACACAGAGACAGACATTATTCTTAGGGAGGCTCTGCCCTAAACAATAGCCATCTCTGACCCTAATTTGAGAGAGATCTTTCTTCTCAGTGCCAAAATTCTCTTACATTACACCAAAAATTCCATAGAAAAATGGCATACAAAGGAGAGAAAAAGGGTTTCCTTTAGCTCAGTTTAAAAAACTTTTCAAAAATTGAGCAAAAGTGATTCCATAAGACCCATACATTTAATTGTGTAATGCAAATGTGATGGATACCTTTCCATCTTAGTGCCAGTTGAAGAATTTAAAAGACATTCTGTGGTCCACTAAAATTACTGTAGAATGCATATGAATTGGATATTGCATATCCATACAATATGAATTGGATATTGAATTGGATCATGCATATGAATTGGATATTCAACCTTCTCATATTAAAACACCCAATTTAAGGATCCAATCTATAAACCAAGATGTCTTGAATCTTGTTTGTGTTTTATCAACTTTTGTTCACTAGTCTCCAATTTTTTCTCCATCTCAGCTCCATTCTTCCATCTGTGCTCGTACCGTCCTACTGACAGAGATTCCAGATGTCTTAGAGAAGGAGATGATGTGTGAAGCTCTGGAGATCCATTTCCAGAAGCAAAGAAAGGGTGGCGGAGAGGTGGAAGCTGCTGTGTACGTTCCAGCTGGACATTATGCAGTAGCTGTTTTTGAGGAGGAGGACTAATTGTGTATGCCAAAGCTAGAACAGGTGACATTTCATTTGTGATACAACCGAAAAGAAGAATATGGAACATACTAATATTCCAGGGAAGAAGACTTTTTGATTGTTTGAATTGGGGGTTAGTTGAATGAGATAGAAACTGAGGAATTGGATCACTGGGGGATGGGGGGGATAAAGTCAATTTTGTAGTTTAGATAATAAATTGAAAGATCTTCTGCCATAATTATATCTATTTTTCAAATCTGAACTATGCATGATTTGGTCCGTGTTGTTTGTTCCTTCAGTAATTTCATTGCATGGCATTGAAGTACCTACTAAATTGTATTTTTCTGCAGAATATGTTCAATAATCAAAATGTTCAGAAAATAAAAAGAAAGGCATGGTATTCACAAATAATTTATGTAATCTTTATACAAAGGGAGCAAAGCTCTAATTAAAATAATCCAGTGGTTCATTGGAACATATGTAGCTGTATTTCATATATATAGAGATAGAGACAGACAGACAGACAGACAGACAATATATTCACAGTTTCAAATGGCCACATATATGCAATGAAGTTGTATTTCTTCATTCTGCATAAAGTCTAAATTCCAATTATTCCAAATACTAAGTCCCATTTTGCAAAATAGTGATATTTAGTTACTAGTGGGATTCAACAAGCTCCTAATGGTTCAAACATGCTAAGGACGGCTCAATTGATTGAATGACAAATATAGTCAATTGCTATACTGATAACAGAAGCAACATCCATCTAAATAGGTTTCATTATCTCTTTGTATCTTATTACTATTTATTTATAATAAAGTGCTAAATGCAAAATGTCATTGCACTTAGCAAAACTGCCTTAGCACTTTTTCTCCTATTATCATCTGTTCCTGAAGCAGTTAATTGTGAAAATATGGTTAATGTTAAATTGGATCCAGAATTGTAAACTGAACTTCTATGAGTTAAATGCTCTTATTAGGAAAATATGCTATGTTAGCCTAGGAAATGAAGAATTACATTAACCACATCTTTCTTCATTTTTACTTATTAGTACCCTGAGAAAGCTGTCATGGATTTGTTTGTCTTTGGTTTTGTTCATTCATGCCTTAAAAACATTGCAAAGGAACTGGGACTGGGAATCGGAATATACATTGTTTGTGTCTGCTTTAAAGGTACAGTATTATTATTCTAAACTCTTATTTCTGATAATAATGCATTCTTGAAAGATTTATGTCAGAAAAAAAGTACTCCAGGACTGACAGCTTCTGATACCTTAGTTTTCAGAGCTCTCCCCTCCTCTCTAGGAAGGATATTGGGAATTGATAAATGTAGGTTGACCTTGGTTAACAGCCACCTCATTCAGCAAGCATTGAATTTACAACAGTGCTGAAAAAATAGATTAAAACTGGTCCCCAAACGTATGGCTGTCGCAGTGTTTCTGTGGTCATGTGATCACTATTTGGAGGCCTTGCAACCAGCGTGCATTTCTGACAGCTGAAGCATCCCATGGTCATGTGATTTACATTTGTGACCTTCTTAGTTCTTAGACAAGCAAATGTAATGGGGAAGTCAGGAAAAAGCCACAAGTCATAGTCGTATGATATCATGCTTAACAACTTCACATTATTGCTAAACAATCGCAGCAGAAATTTAGGTGCTGATGTTTCACATGATGTCTCACTTAATAACTACATTGTTTAATGACAGAATTAGCAGTGGTCATTAAGTGAGGACTGCCTGTAGATGAAAAATCAGGGTCACTCTACTACTGAAACAGAAGTCCTAAGACATGTCTGGGTAAAACTGTGTATGTGAGAAATTTCTGTTCCCCTGTCATTTTTAGTGTGTTAGAAGTGAGAAATTAATTAAATGTGCCACTAAGCAGTAATATTAACTACTGAAAATCAAATTTACTTTTTATCTTGATTTCTCTCACAATCTTTCTTACTGTATCAATTGTCATACCATTTCAATCTTATATAGCAACCTTCTCCAAATCAGATGTCTCAGAAGATGCCAGAATTCTCAATATGGCCATGACAGGTAGAGAATTCTGGGAGTTGACATTTATGCACTTAGAAGGCACCAAGTTGTAGAAGTCTGTCCTGAACAATTGAGCAATTTACTATCATCTATCATAAGTTTTTTGTATTTTTGATTTTAAATAAATGAGTTCAGCTCTAAATGTCCTTAACATTACTGGTGTGCCCATAAAGTTTTTATACATTCTGTTAATCCATGCATAGGCAAAGTCTTTATATATACTATCTTAAATATTCCACATCAATAGATTATGTTTTTATAAATGAATTATTCAATTTGCATAGCATTTTTTTGTTTCTGATATGTCATGTTTACATGTGTTCTGTGTTCAGGTAAATAAGAACAATGCCAAACTTTGGAATAATGTGGGTCATGCTTTAGAAAATGAGAAGAACTTTGAAAAAGCATTGAGATTCTTCATACAGGCCACCCAAGTGCAGCCAGGTGAGTTGTAAAAGCTATCTAGCATGAAAGGCAATAATATGAGAACTCTCTTTGTATAATATTTTCCCCATGACCAGGAAAAGTATTTGCATAGCATTAGTAGGCATTATCAGCTACTGCAGCTTGGACCAGAAAGCTTTAATGGCTCATGCCTTTATCCCTATATGTTTTACTATTGCAATACTCCCTCTGAAGTGATGCCATTGAAGACAACTCACTAATCAACACAGATAGAGGAGGTTTATAGGACATCTTTACAGGATAATTATGTTTCATACACTACGCTGCATTGGGCATCACTTTGACCATGTGTTCTGCCCTATCTGTAAGAGGTTTTTTTCCTTGTCATTGCAAGAGGTGAAACGACCACGGTCCAGAAGGACAAGCAATCTCCTTGGTTGCTCCAGCATTGTAGAACTAGCTGCCTGAAGAGATAAAGGATAAAGCTGTCTCCATTCTTAGATAAAGCTGTCTCCATTCCAGAGAGCCCTGAAAATTCCTCTTTTTAAGCAATAATTTGTTCTGAGCTAATATGATCATTTGCTCTTCTTAACAAAGTTATTTTGGTCTGAGAGTATTGAGTTTTACTATGAAATGTTAGTTTATGTTTTTCTGTTAACTGCTCAGGGTGATTCATTGGAAAAATACATAAATTGTGTAAGTGAAATAAATGTTACTGTGAAATCTTAAAAATGTATATAATTTTATGAATGTATGTAAGTATGGAAAGTTTGCTGGTGTCTTCATTCCTTAAATGTAATGTTTTAAAAAGCTGTTTAAAGACATTTCCTGCTCCATCTAGCTATTACTGAGTTGCATATTAATCTTTCCTGGCTGATTTTCCTAAGAAAAAGCTCTGTAATTCAGGAGCAGAGCACATGTTTTACGTGCAAAAACTTCCATGCTCAGTCCTTAACAATGCTATTTAAAAAGAAATAGGTAATGCTTTAGAGAAAAGACCTCTGCATGAGATTCTAAGAACATTGTATTTATCAAAGTAGCTTGTGCTTGGGAGGTAATGTACATCCCTCCAATTGATGCCAGATTGTAATCCCTCATCATTGTCATACTGGCCTGGGCTGACAGAATCCAGAGGTAACTTAAAAGCATCCTTTACCCGCCTCTGTATTAAACAGCCAAGTGGCCCAGCAAAGATAAAGCAACCATATTTTTTTTTCTGCAATGGGTACAATACGTGTGTATGTTCTGTATTTGGAACATTGTAAAATGATTGTGGTTTTGAATTAATTATCAAATGAATTCCTTGAGACTAGTTTAACAAAATTGTGCAACATATGTCATATCAGTCACACTTTACGTAGAAAGAAGTGGAGGCAGGGAGGGTTTAATATTTATTTGATTTCTACTTTAAAATTGTTGTGACTAAGACTGGAATTTTAAAGGGAAAGAAAGTACTGAAGGTTTTATTTATCTTGCAATTTGAAGATGATATTGGCGCCCATATGAATGTAGGAAGAACTTACAAAAATTTAAACAGGACCAGAGAAGCAGAAGAATCCTATTTAGTTGCAAAATCATTGATGCCACAGGTAAGTGGAATACCCTGCTTATTTGAGAAGTTTCATTAGATTTGGAATGTCTTTTTAGCAAAAGATGTTGGGACGCAGAGAATCTTCTTTTTTTACTTTGCTGGAAATTTTAGCAATCAGCCTAGTTCAGCCTTTTTCCTGTCTGTATTTTCATAATAATTATACCATTTAATGTTGTTTTTTAAAATACATGGCAGGTTATTAATTGTCTGCAGTTATATCTCATCCTGCTTTTGTATTAGAACAATGATTCTCAGTTCAAATACACTTAGTTTAAAGTAATTATAATTTAGGCTTTTCAATTTAAAATTACAGTCTTTGACATTGTTACAACTTTCATTATGCTATAGTTCTGATAAATTTATGATTAATGCTCATCCAAGACTAATATAATTTATTCTGCCATCAGATTATTCCAGGTAAAAAATACGCTGCGCGAGTAGCTCCTAACCATCTGAATGTTTACATAAACCTTGCAAACCTGATTCGGGCAAATGAATCTCGTCTTGAAGAAGCAGACCAATTGTATCGTCAAGCCATTAGCATGAGACCAGATTTCAAGCAGGCCTACATAAGCAGGTACTTTATAATCTTACATTCATAATGAAATGCCAAATCTGAGTAGGCAGCTCTACTGTCTAAAACAAATGCTGTTTTAATAGCAAGGAAATGGAGTGAATGGAAACCACATAATTTAAAATTTTGATTCTCAACAGGGGTGAATTGCTTCTAAAGATGAATAAACCTCTGCAAGCTAAAGAAGCTTACCTAAGGGCTCTTGAATTGGATCGAAGCAATGCAGATCTATGGTACAACTTGGCAATTGTTTACATTGAGCTGAAAGATCCCTCTGAAGCTCTGAAGAATTTCAATCAGGCATTAGAACTGAATCCTAGTCACAAACTAGCCTTATTCAATTCTGCACTATTGATGCAAGAATCTGGTATGTGTACCTAGAACTTTAAAGCAAGTTTTAAAAAATTGTATTTTATTATTATTTATTAGCATGGTCTATGGGGAAGAAATACAGGAAAAAGAAAGACCAGGAAAAAAAATACATGAAGAACTCCAAAAACAACACAACGTGATTGATATATGCCACATATTAACAAAATTTTGAACCAAAATTAGTAATAATCAATGACTCTCTAGGCACAAGGGTGTCAAACTCAAGGCCCACGGGCCAGATCCAGTCTGTGGCATGCTTAAATCCTGCCTGCAGGGCTGACCTGGAAATAGCAAAGGACCGATCCCTGGTGCCTCTGACAGCCAAAACAGGTGCATTGCCCATTTTTGGCCTGGATGGCCTCCTGCAGCACTTCCCCCCCCCCCCACACACACACACCCCGGTTTGGCTGGCAAAGTGCTGCAGGAGGTGTCCATCCCATCTCCCCCAGCCCAGCCCGTAGAGGAGAACCACAATGCTGATCTGGCCTTCGGAGAAATTCAATTTGACTCCTCTGCTCTAGCATGATCAAATCACAAAATGACATGAAATATCATTAAATCTATGCTATAGAAAAATATAGTTATATTTTTTAATGAATAGTCAAAATTGCTTTTTCAAAAAAAAAAGTCATGTATCTCTAGAATATAATCCTGTCTCAGGAATACAGATTATAAGCAAGTTAAATATTTCCCATTCAGGATGGATTGTCTTAAAGTTTTAGCTTTGAAGAATACATTTACAGAACTAAGTTCCCTCTTAAATCAGATTCTTATAAGCAAAGTACTCCTTACAATTAAACACAAGACCATGTCCTTGCATTGTGAAGTATGTCTTCAGTGCTTTTTTTACAATGATTGAATGTAATTTTTGGTGCAGTGGTTAAGGTACTGAATAGACACCTATGAGATGCAGCTTTGACAAAAGGCCACAGTTTGTCATGGAAAATCACTGTCTCCCAGATCAACTTACCCTATAGGGTTGCTGTTACAGGAAAAAGTAGGAAAGAGCAAGTAGCATATATTTCACTTTGGGTTTTAGAGGAAAGGTGAGATTTAACCCTAATTAGTTATTTTAATAAGTTATATTCCAATGGGGGAATACAAGCAAGATTTGAAGCAGGAAATCATAATAATTTTAAAGGCCTTAGGATGGAAGCAGTGGGGTAATTTTACTGGGCCTCATCCAATTATTTTTCAATATTTGAAAGGATCAGTTGTTATTTTCCATCCAAATCAATGAAATTAATCAATTAAAATCCCCAAAATTATATAGATATTCCAAATCCTTTACTTCAGTTGGGCAAACAAATTACTGTAATAATGGGTGTTGGGAGAAAAAGTGGGTATGTAATATACTTCCCCTGGATCATTCAGCTTTCAGATCCTATATCAAATTGTAAAATTATAGTATCATGAATCTAACTCTACAAACATAAGTAATAAAGATTATTGATATTGTCCTGTTTACACAGCCCTGGATAGTCCATATTAATATTCATTTGTTGCTTTAGGAGAGGCCAGCCTTAGGCCTGAAGCTAAAAAGAGACTTCTAAGTTATATAAAAGAAGAATCTCAAGATGCAAATGGTTATTTTAACTTAGGCATGCTTGCAATGGATGATAAAAAAGATGATGAAGCTGAGATGTGGATGAAAAAAGCCATAAAGCTACTTCCAGGCTTCCGCAGTGCTTTGTTCAACTTGGCCTTACTTTATTCTCAGACTGCAAAAGAACTGAAAGCTTTACCTGTGCTGGAGGAGTTGCTGAGGTACTACCCAGATCATACCAAAGGTTTGATTTTGAAGGGAGACATTTTAATGAACCAAAAGAAAGATATACAAGGAGCAAAACAATGTTTTGAGAAAATTCTGAAAATGGATCCAAACAATGTGCAAGGAAAACACAACCTCTGTGTGGTTTACTTTGAAGAACGAGACTTATTAAAGGCAGAAAAATGCTTAGTGGAAACGCTAGCCTTAGCCCCACACGAGGAATACATCCAACGCCATTTAAGCATTGTCCGAAGTAAAATTGCTTCCTTCAGACCAGGGGATGCAAGTGTGACTCATACAGAAAAAGTAGCATCTATGGAAGAAAAAAAACCTCCCTCTGAACACCAGAAAGAGGTAAAAAACGAGCAAAAAAAACCCCAGACTACACATACTAATAGTAATAAGGAGCAGAGGAAATCCAAAAAACATGGAAATAAAAACTCTACAGACAAAGAGACAAAAAAGAAATCGACAAAAGAAATAAAAGAAATAGAGAAAAAAAGAGTTGCTGCACTGAAAAGACTGGAAGAGATTGAACGTATATTAAATGGCGAATAATTACTTGGAGCACCACTGTAGGGGAAACTGGCATCTATTTTGCAGATTTTACATGTGCATTGCATGTGTTTTCAGTCAAAGTGATCACAGGGTGCTTTTGAATTTGAAAAGAATATTGAAATGTTAACTAAAATAGAAGAAACTACACAATGAATAGGAAAAGCCATGGCTTTTAACCATGGTTAAGGAGTTGCACATAACTAACACACAATGGAAGCTATATTCTAATATTGCTGGTTAGAAGAATAGCTTATTACTTCAGAAACAAATCTCACTAAACTCCTTATTTGAAAGCAAGCATGTAAGAGCTTGGCTGCAGAATACTGGCAACCAACTGTGCTCAGTTCTTTCTGTTCTCAAAGAACAATTAAAATAAATATTAAAGAGAGCCTCAGGTATATTGGTCACCAGACTAATTTTACTAGAGAAAGCCATTGGTCTGAGTATTTAAACATTACAAATTAATTTGGATGACTATTATTTTACTTCATACATCAAATAATTTTTTATGTAAATGCATATTCCCATTTTGGGGAATGTTTTTTATGTAAATGCACATTCCCATTTTGTCCTTCTGCTTCCCTGTAAGTATTAATGTTCAAGAATGCATTGGGAATTAATTAGCAAACATCACTTGTGTTACTGTATGCATGCATTTTATGGTTTTTTTTAAAAAACTTTAATAAATCACTCTAAAGGTACAGTGATTTTCTGTATCATGGGGGCAAACAGGATTACTCATCCCCCAAAGATATCCTTATTGAAAAGCTTTGTTCTGGGTTGTTGTTTTTGTTTTTTGTTGTTATCAGCACCATCCTGTGATGCTTCTAATATAAGGAAAATGTAACTTTTCTGAACTGTCATCGATTTTTTAAGAAATCAATGCAAAACCTATGAGATTGTTTCTAAGATGGTGGAATTTTTTTACCTCTTTCATGGTTGAATGCAACTTCTCACAATATATATCAGGTATCTTTTTAAGCTCTTTGCTGATTAAATTGCCTTCCTGTGATAATGCATTATAATAAGGAATGGCAAACCACTGCAGTTTTATTTGCAATCATGGTAATTATGTTTTAATATGTAAAATGTAGACCTGTATCACATAATATCAGGCACCAACTGCTTAGGTGACTTCTATGGAGATTAAGATTGAAAAGAGCAAACAGAATGCTTCAGCTCCTTGGCAAAATACAGGATATACCGGTATTTAAAATGAATAAAATCCTTTGCAACAAGAAACATAAGTTTGACATTTTGAAAGTCCCAGGATCTTAAGGTACAGCTGCAAAAGAATCTTGGGGGGAAAAAAAGCTTTATTATGGCATGAACTAGCTAAAGAAATGATCTGACATGGTATAAGACAATCTCTTATGTTCCTGCTTGGAGAAACAAAACAGGCATAGAAACAAAATGAAAATAAGATAGGGTGAAAAAATGTCTTTTGGCTGCTAATAAGCAAAATGAATTGTTTACAATTAGAAGTTCTAGGGACTGAGTCCACAACATATTACAACTGCAAAGAAAGCCTTATATTTGAGGTAAATAAGTCTGATAGAAAATACATGCCCTGAAGCATCTTTTATTTAGATGCCTGAAGGTGTACTTCCTTCCCCCATCATCATGTTATACATGTGACAATCATGCATGTGACTTACACAGAGATTACTTATTGCATCAAATCTTCATATAAATTCAGAATTTGTTTTCAGCTTGAAAGTTTCTGGTATAATTCCAATCATGATTTCCCATTTTTATTGTAGAAATTTGGGCATTACAATTAAAATACTTGTTTTGCTAAATTTCCTATGATTTTCATTAACAGCTTTGTTAGGATAAGATAATTCTCTTATGTGAAACTTGAACTCATTATTTTTATATCTGTGGCTATATATTCTTCCTCATTTTGACTCTGGATCATCTAAGAATGTTTTATTTTTTATTTTTTTAATCACTTTTTCAAATATGTTAACTCCATGGATGTTGAAGAAATGCTTACATGAGTAAACTTATTGAATTCTTTCTTATTTTGTCCCTTTCTTCATAACATATCTTACCATAGGTTGTGGTTAGTATGAACGCCAAAACAATCAGAATTGTTACTTTTTCAAAAATGATGTGTCACAAGCTCAGGAAATCCTAGTAGTTTTTACAGGACAAAGATTTCAGGTTTTTTTATTAAAATATTGAATGGAAGGAGCCATACAGGCTAACCAAAATAAGAATTTGGGTTCTAGTACAGTACAAAACATTTTTATGCACATACTGATAGATGCTTAAATACAAACCAAGAGGTAGCAAAATGAGCAGTTTCCCTGATGGCAAAGCATTTCACTGGGTGGATTGTGAAAGATGTGCCTGTCAAATGTTGACATATACAGTATAGCACTGTGTCATGTTGACTGATGTCTTGGTTTCATTCATAGACAACCTGACATTACCCATAGGCAACATTCTGAACATCTTCCAGTTTCTCTTCCTCATTGCTGCCGGTTGGCTTCATCCCATGTTATTCCACAGATTCAGTTCTGGGGAGAGGGATGTGCAGAAGAAACCATAGTGGGGAAGGAAAATCTTACTATGCATGTGGATTGTTACCCAGTCTTGAGATAATTGTATATGTTTAAACATAAATTGGAATGTCTGTGAAATAATAAAAAGTGACTTGGTATGTACATAATTTCTGTGTGGGGATGCTGTTTTCTAGTTGACAACTTACTAGTACAGAATTTTTTTTTGAAGTGGGGGGAAATATAAAATAATGACATGATGAATGTATAGTAAAATTAAGCAGTACCCTCAAATAAAAGGAAATAGTAGGAAATGTAGGTAAATTACCTAATAAAAGAGCTATGTGCATTGGTCTATTAGAAATTTTTGTCCAGTCAGTATTTTATATTTCTCAGCCATCAAATTCTGTAACACGAAAGCTTCGCTATAGTACTACTTCTCAGTTTCTTGGTAGTGAAATAATAGTCATCTAAGTGTTATTCAAAATGAAAGGTACATTAAGAGTTGGAAAACAGCTGTATATCACAGAAATCCTGCAAAATCCTCCAAACTATCAAAACATGCAATGGCTTTCCAATATTTGTATCCTGCAAACTAGTAGCAAATTCGTTTTCCAAGTTGATCTTAATAGATGACAAACTTTTAATGTCAATTTGAAGTAAACAGCAGATTTAAAAAAATACTTCATAGATAACCATTTATTATAACAGATATTTTGGATCATAGTTAATTACATTAGATTGGTGTTTTGAGTACCCAAAAAATCCCATAAATATGAGACTTGGGATGAAAAATAATGCCTCAAATGTTATGAATCCTCCATAAGTGGCGGTACTAATGTGCTAGAAGCCCTCACGTGTTCTTTAGTATCTGTTCTCTCACTTCACTTGGCAGTAAATTAGCACGAGAGAAATGTGTTGCTATTGAAATTGTATGCTGGAGTTAGTATATATCCCAGTGCTTCAAGCAACATACTGCAATTAAATATTTGACTGCCAAGTGTCCTTTCAGTTGAAACTCTATAGGCTTGTAAGGTCCTCTTTACCATCTCAATCTTTAGAAGTTTGTCTGATTTTTTTTTTTAAAAGTGTGATGCCCAAAATTGGACATAAAATGTGTGATGGAATCTACCAATTTAGAATAAAATGAAGTGAATACTTGCCATAGGTCTGAAAATTTACACTTCCGTGGGTGCATTTGCAATCAACTGTTCAGAAGTATTTGTCACAACATTCTCCCAAAACATCTGTGTATGTGGTCTTTGTTTCCCAAGTATGAAAATTTTATATCTCTTCTAATGTATTTGCCATCCACCTTTATTACAGAATGCTCACAATATATCACAGAAGTTACTGCTTAAACAAAGATAAAATTAATCTGGCAAGTCTTGTTCCTGAGGGTGAATTCTAATTAAAAAGCTTTTTTTTTTTTCAAAATACTTTTAAATCCATCACTTTATAGACTGCTGCAGAAACTTCCCATGCATCAATCTTAGATTGTCAGTTCCCTGTATTTTAATAATAGTAATTTATAATTTATTAAATTGGCATGCCACCTGACTCCCAGCAATTCTATTAAACTATTTTGTATGGTTTAATTATATTAGAGTTGTTAAATACATTCTTTCCTGCATTTTTACCAGCTCCCTGATAGTAAATTAATGGCAGCAGTTTTGGTTTCAAAATTTATTTTAGTGACCTTATGCTATTTAATGATTGCAATAAAGTTATTTTATTTCAGTGAAATAAATTGTGTGAAATCCTCTTGGGGCAATATGGTCCTTCATATGTGTGAAGTTCATAGTAATTGTGAATATCCTGGTTTTTATTACACACTTCTTTCTAACAGTTTTGTCTCCTTCCTGGCTTCCATGCTTTAGTTATATCTGAAAGGAAGATATTCAAGAGAATCCCTGCCTGTTTTTTTTAAGGCTGGGAAGTATGATGGAGAGATCTTTAACAAAATAATGCCAGTTCTTTGATCTCCTCCATCAACAAGATGAACTCAAATTTGAAAGAAATTTTGAAAGAAATTCTTAGTCACCATGAGAAAAAGGTAGAAATTCTAAGGCACTTAGAAAAAATGAGGCACTTTCCTTAGGATAAGAAAATATTTGAGACGTTGCCAAAAATATTTTTTAAATATTTTTAATTTTTTTTATTTTCTTATATTTTTTAATTTTATTTAATTGCTAGTAACTTTTGTTTCCATTCAATACAAAACTATGCCACACCCTGTGAACTGCAGCAAGAATAACTTGTAAATATTTATACATAAGTAGTGCCTATTTTATTTCCAGCTACTGTGAGCTATGCAGCCAAGTTTAAGAAATAGGGAAGGCTGAGCAGGATGGTAGATGGTGCTATTATCCCTGCTAATGCAATTTTTAAGTCCAAGCACTTTGTCTCCCTGACAAAATAGCTCCATTACAAAACTAGTCCAACTGGACAGTGTTAAGAGAACACCTTTTACTAGCCATGCATTTTGCAGACTTGTAGAAGATTAAGGGACATATCTTCCCAGGCAGCTGTGTGCCCCTACTTTCTTCCCAAAGTAGATGCTTCGCTGATGGATAAAAGGGAACTGGGAGAATTGAGTCATAATAATACATATTGTACTTTGCATCTACCCAGCATGCTGTTTTTATGTTCATTGGCATCTTGTGAGATGAAGTATTTTAAGCTGTAGTTAGCAGAGTACAGCTATTTTTGTGCTTATTCACATGCACAATAGGGGAGATCAGGAAAGGAAAGGATCACAATTCTAGGAAGCTGCAAATTGTGTATGGAACTTTGGGGTTTCAAATGTTTTAAAAAGTATTTTCACCTTTGTTTGATTTGAATTGTTAGTATCTATTTTGTAATTTTGAAACCTAGCGTGTACAAACAAAATGTTTGTCAAGGCTGGGAGTTAATGTCCCCTAAAGCCTAGGTAGAACAGAAGACAACTAAACTGAAAACCTAGTCTTTTGGCATGCTCTTTATTTTTAAAAAATATTTAATTCAGAATCTTTGAAGCTAATTCCTCTTTGCCAACTGCTGCATAGCAGCTTCTGGTGTGTGGGTGTATCGCTGTGAATCAGCTAAAAAATACCAATTCTGCCAAATCTAGAAGCATTTAATGACTTCTCCGCTATTGTTAAAAGTGTGCACCCTTTCATTAGAAGTCAGCAGAGGTCTTGGATATAATATGTGCATATCTGCAGGGGTGTGAGTGCCTAGAGGAAGCAGCCACAGATGAACTAAACTTCTAGGCAATACTCCATACTAAAATGAACAGAATTAACAGAATTCAGGGTGGGCTAGTGGGAGTGGGGAAAAGAAAGGTGCAAAAGCTTGCATTATCAGTATACATTAGTACCATTTAAATTCAAGACAAAACAATCATTTAATACAAAAATTTAGGGTTAAGTTTATAAATATCTTTCCAAGCAATATTTCATTTATTTATTATTTTCCATAGTGGGTTAATAATACATTTCACCAGTAAGTGCGATGAACTATATTCTGTGAAATACCATTCAATTTCCTTGAAAATAAAAGAGGTTTTTAATCGGTTCAGTGTCCAAGATGAGGTTAATAAATGATCTGCCCGACTCATCTCATCTTTTTCAGGTAATTAAATAAACAATAACAACAAGAATTATATAATGATAATACAAGTACAAGGAATATGTGGACAGGAAGTTTTACACACTGGTCCCAAACCTAGCTCTTTATGTGGGCCACCATGTCATTGGCCAAAAATTTGAGGTTCACATCAAGTCAGCAGTACAGTACTTGGGTCCAAACAAGGATATAAAACATCAAATAAGTTAAATGATTTAATATCTTCATTCAAATATAGTTTTATTAGGTAGAACAAGGCAGTCTGTTGGAAGAATATGCAAGAATAGCAATGATATGCAGGGGAAAAATTGTATTACGTAATCTACCACTTATCTCTAACTAGTGTGCTTCTCTCAAGAACAATAAGACAACTAGTTTGTTGTAATGGCTAGTCCAGCTTCAGCCATGAAAACTGATTTGGGGTCAGTTAATTTATTTCAGGCTAACCTACCTCAATTTGGTTGTTGCGAGAAAAAATTGGAAGAGGAAATATTGTGGACCATTACCTTGAGCTTCTCTCTACAAGGCAGGATATACATGTAGGTAATGAATGAAGTGTGATTCAACTGTCCATGATACTGGAGAAGCACTTTGATCATACAACAAAGGGATAATTGTCTCCTAATTATATTATATTCTTTGGGGTTTTTTTAGAGGAAGTAGTATGCTATTAATTTTGATGGCTAAGAAATAAGTCCAACACCTTTGGAGAATACTAGATTGAAGACTCTACTCATCTTTGACATCACTTGTAAGTATATGTGGAACATTAATAAGAAATTAATAGTTCTTGGTCTTGGCAGGATGGAAACTATTAAGATTCTGAAGAAAGAAAACTAAGTGGTGGTAGATTATGATAGGAAATGTCCTCTATTCAAGGAAAGAAGGATTCATCCATTTCCATTGAGGTAATGGATAAGAGTAGTTATTTAAAAAAATAACTGAGTAGGCAGACATGATGAAACTAACTTTTTTTTTTATTAAATTTTTTATTGATAATAACAAACAAAACATAAACAAAAAAGAAACAATAAAAATAATATTAC
>JAEANM010004870.1:0-20242 GCA_017656035.1 Myanophis thanlyinensis
TTTCTATTATGTTTTTATTGGCTGTAAACCGCCCCGAGTCCTGAGGGAGAGGGGGTGGTATATAAATTAAATTAAATTAAATTAAATAAATAAATAAATAAAGATGCTGAGCTTGTCATCTTGAAAGCTGATAGACTGGATTTGAGACCTGAATGCCACATGACGGGCTGAGCTCTCATTATGTGCCCCAGCTCTTACCCACCTAGCAATTTGAAAGCATGCAAATGCAAGTAGATAAATAGGTACCACTTTGGTGGGAAGGCAACAGCATTCCTTGCACTTCATGCTGGCCACATGACCACAGAAGCATCTTCGGACAACACTGACTCTCTCAACTAGGAAACAGAGAGGACTATCGCCTCCTAGAGTCAGAAACAATTGGATATCTTTACCTCTACCTTTATTTAACCTCACTACTTAAAAGAAAAGCCCACTGGGATCTAAACTGTTATCCTATTTCCTCCTATGCTCTAATGCTAAGTTTACAGTTAAGGCATTTAAGTTCAAAACCCAAACAAATCACGGTATCATGTAAAGGTGATGTGAGTTCTTTATATTTATCACATATGTATTTTATTACTATATTTTCTTTTATCTATTTTACTCTGGAATTAGATTCTGTATTCTGTATTTAATTTATTTTATATGGTCATAAGACCAATGAATAAACTACTACTATTTTTCCCTTTCATCTTTCTCAGCATTAGAGCCTTCTCCAGAGAATTAGGTCTTTGCACAGCATTTACATATTAGGTCATTTGTGCCTTGAGTGAGAACTTTGATTTGTTTAATGATCTGTTTGTTTGTTTTCCTGGCTCTCCATGGTATCCTCAGAGATCTTCTCCAACATCAAAGTTCAAGAGTTAATACTCTTCCTATCTTGCTTCTTTAACTTTCACTTCTATTGAATGTCACAAGAAATACCATAGCTTACACAATTCTGATCTTTGGAGATATAGATGCATCATGCCATTTGAATATAGATGTAATTGCCAAACTACCAAAGGTATCTACTAGCAAGCAGGTAATGTCTGCAGAAAGAAAAATTATCCTAAAAAAGGAACTTAACCTGGCAAGGCACTACAAAAAGGTCATTTTTAACTATATAAATTGAAAGAAAAAAGGAAGAGGTAGACTCAAAGCTGGAAGAAGATAGCAAGTGATGGGGAAAGGGCTGTGCTCTTCAGTGCCTGCTTTTGCTCTTGTCTTTTGTGAGATTTCCACTAAAGAAGATAACACAATGTAGGTTGTATTGTGCTTGCTTCCATTAGATGGATACAGAAATGGTTTGAAACAATTGTACCTAATGAATACACCCAATGGCTCCATGTCAAATTAAAGAAAAGCGTGAAGTGGGGTATCACAGGGCATCATTCTGCACTCCGCACTGTTTAATAGATTTACCGTATACATTATTTAGAAGCAGAGTTCTTGAACGTTTTAGAGAAAAAGATGTCAAGCTGTGCCCAGATATGACTATTGAAGATTCTTCAGTCTAAGGTAGATCATAGTTAGGAAAATAGGATCAAAACAGAACATTTATTTTGTAACCACAAGCCTTTGAGATATTCAGGTGGGGCATCCCATTAGCAGAGAATGGTTTTTCTTTGCTTTGCCCACAGGAAGACACTGACATTTTCACATGCAACTTAAGAGGCAGGACAAACCTATAATTGTCTTAGATTGGAAGATAACATGGCTTAACATGCTGGTCTCAGGGAAACAGCTGCAGGGAAATGAGTTTGGCAAAATTATAACTAGACATTTTTTAAAAAGGTGAATGTGTTAAGTTCCATGTTGATTTTTCACCAGCAATTCTTTATTAGATTCTGCTGTTAGTAGCTCTGAAGACAATTTGCCAAACTGTAACCTCCAAAATTTAGATTTTTACCTCAAGTACCAGTAGAAGCATAAGTAAGAAAAATATGGCATCTCCTCTTCTAAAACTACCTGGTGTATTAACATAGTCCAATTTTTATCCATTGACATTATTAATGACTTAGTAATCAACTAACTGAGATTAAAACAAGTCAGATGAATAGCAATAGCACTTAGACTTATATACTGCTTTGTAGTGATTTCCAGCACTCTCTAAACAATTTACAGAATCAGCATATTGCCCTCAACAATCTGGGTCCTCATTTTACCCACCTTGGAAGGATGGAAGGCTGAGTCAACCTTGAGCCTGGTGGGATTTGAACTGGCGGACAATAGAAGTACTGCTGTACTGCACTCTAACCACTGCACCACCAAAGACTATTTTTCCTTTCCCTCATTCGGTCATATATACATGTCATCTGTAATCAGTATAGGTAGTTGTAACTTATTGATAGCAATAATTGGTAATTGCATTGCTAAGCAGTCAGAAAGTGAAACATCGTGTGACTGCAACCAATTTACCAGTCACTTCCAGCTGCAATTGTTAAGTGTGGTGTCATGTGACCATAATTTGTGTCTTAGTGCTGATTTTCCCATTGACTTTATTTATTGGAAGCTGGCTATGAAGATCCCAAATGGTGATCATGTGAGATGCTACATTGAAAATGTGTGCCGGTTGCAATCATGTCACTGTCACTGCAATGGCTGCAAGTCGAAGGACTGATTACAAATCTCCTTTTTGAGCACCATTTCAATGGTCACTGAATGAACAAGAATAATTTAATTTAATTTGGTCAAAATGACTTAGGTGGACAGGTTTTTTCAAAAATCTTGACAAATTAAATTCAGGATAATCCTTTTATTTCATTTTTTAAAAATCAGACAATAATTATAGGCTGGTTTTATGACTGCTAATTTTAGATGTTTTGAAGTACTGAAGTACTTATAAAACCAAGCCTCTGCATCTATACTGTCTGAAATTTGGAAGGCAATCCATCTGTTGTGGTCTGTAAGTTCAGTAACTTAACTGTTGAGAAATAGCTAAGATACCACAGATGCAATATTTCCCCCTATGTATTTCTTTGAAATGTGTCCAAAAGACTGAGAAAATTTCTAGCCTCTTGCTTTCAATGTTTATTCAAAATCCTTTTTTAAAAAGTGTATTCTCTTGAAACTTTAAAGGGAACCTAATTGCTTGATAGTTTCATTGCAACATTCATTAGAATGTTCAATTAATTCTTTTCAAGGGAGAACTTCTTCCATTATGAAAGATTTCTGCTGCCAGATCAGGAGTACCAAATGCATCAACGGTTTGTAAATATGTCTAATTATAATAAAATGAAATTGATAAGAATAGCAAAACTTATGCTTGTTCTCTGTTGTTCCATTGTGTGTATTGGATATTTGATCAACACAAAAACTGCACAAAACAGAGCACAACATAATGGAGTGTTTGTCTGAAGTGCCAGTTATTTTTGCAAAACCTGGGTTTTCTCAAACATTCTGGCAACAATCTTCTCATCCCCAGAAAATGCTGTTTTGGCTACTTAAGGATCCAGTTCAAACAATGTGTTCACTGTAATATACAAGATAAAACATTTTTACCGTTCTGCATTTTCCTTGGTGAGATTAACAGCAGCTTCTAATTTATCAATGGCAATGAGCTGACTCTAGGAACAAAAGAGACAAAGCATAATAAAAGTAAACATGAAAACATTTCTCAGACACAGTAGAATATCCTTGGAGAAAAATAGTTTGAAATGAGCATTGCTAAATGCAATGTTTTGGAAATGAGCTTTGGTTAATCTATATCAGGAAGGATACACTTTTAAAATGCAAACTAGCAAATTTTTACCTGGTTATAGCTTTCTATGTGCTTTCTGGTAAAGCTGTACAATGTTATAAACCATGCTTAAAAGAATAAATATTGATTGTTGGGAACATGCAACATGCTAGGCTGTAATCCATGGTTTCCGAGTTACCCTAGATTCATGCAGCTTGCCTACTATTAAATAAGCAAATCACACTAAGCATTATCAGGCTACAACAAACCATTTTCTGGTATGATCACAAATTTGCTTCTAAGAAGAGCCATACTGGATCAGAATAAGATAAAACGGATCCAGGATTCTGTTTACATGATCAGCAATCAAGCCCACAAGCTTTATATAGCCAAGAGCCTACTCTACAGCAACAGGCCAAATTGCTTCTGATTTTGGAGGTAACACAAAGCCAGTAAAAGATTTTATTTAATCAGTAAAAGAAGAGGACTTGAAATGGGATTTTGAAAGTCAAAGTGTCTCATCTTTCTTCTCCTTGTTCATTTTTGCTTCATGGAAAAAGAAAAAGGACAAGGTTAGCATTATTTATAGTCTGGTGTATGGGTTAAGGCACCAGGCTAGAATCTGTGAGACTGTGAATTCTAGTCCTGCCTTGGGCTTGAGGCATCAGTTGGATGACCTTGGTTAGTCACTTTCTCTTAACTGTAGGAAGGAGACAATGGTAAACCACTTATGAAAAACCTTGCCAAGAAAAAGTCCAGGTAGCATCTGAGAATTAGACACAACTAAATGAAAGGGAAAAAAAATCTAGCTCATGAAATGTCACTTACATCAGGAAGTTTTTTCAGAAGACTTAAACCAATTGCCCCTGAGCCACAGCCAACTTCCAGAATAACAGGATCACGGGTCTCTTGGAAATTCTGAAGGACCTTGCTGCATTGAGAAGTCAATCTCTTCCTGCGTTCTTCATCCAGAATGAGAGAAACCAGTTCCTAGAAGATATAACTATTTATTTATTGATTTACTAAAATATGTATGCTGTCACAATAGTAGATTCTGGTGATTCACAATTATATAAAATCCACAGTCCATAACCGATACCAAAACTATTACACCAATTCCACATATAGGTTCCAAAGCTGTGAAAGATGGATAGCCTTTTTGCATTTCAGTGCCAAATGGCTGCACAAGACAGAAAGAAGACAGCAAAATTGTTGAAAGTTGTTGGGAAGTGTTGGAGAGACTAGAATTTTAAAAAATAAACCATGTGTTAAAAGGTAAGGGCACTGGTAGAAAAGATCACTACAATCAATATTTCATTTTAAAATATTCTATGCAATACTGTCATGCAGTGTTTAGGTTTACTCAGAAGCAAGTCTACACTTCTCTGATAAACACTTGTAGCATTGCTGCCTTTGTTAACGAAAATCACGTTTAGGTTATAAAAATTCCTTCCTTCCTCCAACAGAATTTGAACTTGTGGCTGAGGCTGGAAGAATAGGCAGTAGCCATGGTAAGAGGACCTTTGCACACCTTTAAGTTGTGTACCTGTTGGGCCATTCTTGGACCAATAGGCTCTGCTCACTGTCACTCCATGCCCTTGTGACCTCCTCTATTGCAATGTATTGTAAATGGGGCCCCCTTAAGGAGCATTCAGAAGCTTCAGCTGATGGTTAGGTCCTGTTGCTCCTGATTCTGGAGGTAACACAGAATCAGCGTAACTACTAGTTGTTTAATATCTGATTGTTAATAAACTTATCTAATCTAAGTATCTAAGGTACTTATCTAATACCTTTTTAATGCCTTTCAAACTGACCATCATTGCTAACTTTCTGGATGCAAATCCAACAATTTAATCATTTTATGGTTGTACATGCTATCAGCTATTTGGCTCATGAAACTCCACTGCTTCAGGGGTTACACTGGTCACCAGATTGCTTCTAGGTGCAATTTAAAGAGCTGATTGTCACCTGTAAAGCCGTTCAAGAATTACCCTAGGGACTGCCTTCTCCCAGCTGTTTCTATCTGTCCAATCTGGTCCAGTAGGATGGGTCAGTTCTGGATCTCATTAATCCCTGAATGTCAGCTGGCGGGACTAGATGTTGCCTTCTCTGCCATAACGCCTTCTCTCTGGAACATTCTCCCTCCAGAGATTAGGATGACCCTTACCCTGTTGGCCTTTTGAAGACCTTGAAGATCTGGTTATGAACCTGGGCCTGGGATCCCGAGTGCATGAAGGGCCTTCTTTCTTAGTTATGGGGACACTGACAGGTATAATATCTCTTGGCTGCTATTTATATGTGTTAGTAATGTAAACTAACTATTGTTGGGTAGACAATAGATAAACTAAGATTGTTATTTTACCTTTAAGTGCAGTATAACTTTAAGGAAAGTGGGACTGGCTGCAGCTTCAATCAAGCAGCAATAAGGAGCCAGAACCACTTCTAGATGTGGGTTACTGGATATGGGTTGTTGGTTAATGAATGCAGGGTGTTTGTTACTGAAGAAGCCGTGTGTTAACCAGCGTGTATATTGTGAGTGTTTGCTACTGTTTGCAATCTCTGTGTATCGAACTGAATATTGTTACTGGACTTTGAGTATTGGATTATCCCTAAACTGAACTGTTTGATGACTGATTGACTTGACTGTGAATGAATCCAGACTGATAAACTTCTATTTACAAGAAAGTAAAAACCTATATTTTTTTACTCAGTGTCTCTGTATCTTGGTTTGTGTATTTTACCACACCACTCTCACAACGTTCCTCTGGATACTCGTTCTCCAAACAGGTGACTAACCTTAACAATATGTATATATATTTATTATTTTAATTGTTTTTATGGTTGCTCTCTAATCTGAAATGGATGGCTATACAAATTGAATAAACAAAACAAATTAAAAATGCTTAGGTGTAGTAAAAAGCAGTTTCTCAATGTTTCTGTATATTTTAAAAATCTGAATCTAACCTTTGTGCACCAGCAAAATCCACAAAGAGCACAAACGTTTGTAGGTCTGAAAACATAAAACCAAACAGGCTTTTCTTTAACTTTGACAACCCACCTGTAGTTTGTAAACAATGAACTGGCATGAATATTTATAACGACAGATTTCCCCCCACCCCTTATTTTTGTATTTGGTGCTGAATGACTCAAAAAGCAAACTGTGTACTGATATACCTGGCATCCACAAACCCCTCCTCCTCCTCCTCCTCTTCCAGCTAGCAAGCAATGCAAAGTAGGTCATAGTGCAGCAGAGGCCACAAAAACCTAGAAGGAAAACTTTCCCATCTCTCCTGGTTACTCAAAGGGAGTAAATGCAATTGTGAGACACAATAAGTGACCCACTGTGGAAACATTTCAGACTTTGTGAAAGGTAATAAAATAAAGCAGCTGGCACCAATGAGTTCTTGAAAGTGCAATTACACCCTATTATGCTTATTTAAGGGAGTGCCTGTCACACACCCACACCCCACATCTCTGCCCTTTTGGCCACCCTGCCCACCATTGCTCTGTTGCCTGTCAACCTTCGTCATCTTCTTTCTCCCACTGCTGGCCTGGCTCTTTGTGAGGCCATGCCAGGCCTCAGAAAGGCTGTACATGGCTTCAAAGTCTTGTGCAGCCAACAGCTGCCTCACAAAGAGTCAGGCGAAATGTGCCTCGTCAGCAGTGGGAGGAAGAAGTCTGCGACGGTCAGTTGCAGTGGGTTAGGAAGTGGAGCACAAGGTGGCCAAAGTGATGGTGGTGGAGTTCAGGGACAATAGAGCCCAGGGTGGCCAAAAGGGCAGAGAAAGGTGTGTGTGTGTGTGAGAGTGTGTGTGTGTGTGTGTGTAAGTTGAGACCAAAGTGAGCTTGGCAGGGCAGGACAAGTGTGAGGTCTTACTTGAACGGCTGCAACTGGGACTACTGAAACTGCCATTGCTAAGTGGTGTGTCCACACAACGTTTCGGTTAGAAGCGGAAATTCCAATCCCATTAGGTCATTAAGTGAAGACTTCCTGTAATTTGCAGCCCAGTATAAACTGTCTCCTATATGTAAACTCGAGAGTTCCAATAAGGAGACAGATGTTAATACATGCATGCAACTCAGATTCCAAGATAAAAGTCAAGGTAAGAGATTGGCAAAAGTGTGGCAGGGCTAAGAGATGCCCTTGGAACAATCTAGCAAACCATTATGAACTTTTTTTCTAATCAACGCTAGGCAGTTTGTAAGCAGTGAAATACTATTTTTTAAATTAAATGATCGATGAAACTGAATCTTGCATATGGGTCATTGTATTTGTGTTTTCCACTATTCTCCAGTTACTATTGTCAAAACTAACATAAGTACTAAAAGTAAAAAAGACCAGTTCCTTGTATAATTAATAATATATCATCACCTCCCCTTTTCTATTGCTTTAAGGGACAATATAAAGCAAACTTTAATCTGCTATTGGTTTCATTGATTTTAGTCAAGTTATTAAAAGATCATAATAATGTTCCCATTGAAAAATGCCCAAGATATTTAATGTTACTTCTTAGGAATAGAAAAAATATGTTATTTTTTTCTTTACATGCAGAATTTAGAATTTTAAAAATTAAAAGCTGGATATTTTGGAGGAAAAGATCTTTTTTTTTTCTGGGGAAAAAGCGATTTTTAAAAAGCTATCCAGTTCTGTTAGAAATTTGCTAAGTTTTAATGGCATGTTTTTAAGAAAACAGTCCAATGGCTATCCAATGTTTTCCAGAAAACCTGTAATATAAGAAGAGCACTGCAGTAAACAGAAACTGCAATGCAGATAGGACACAGCCCGAAGGAGCCAATGTACTAGAAAATGTGGCTGTTTATGTCCCTCCTCTCCTTATCAAGTAAAACAGTTCGTCCATGAACTGAGGAATCAAACAGTTCCATGACATTTTATACTGTATAACCCAAGTATACAGATAGAGCAGATATCTGGAAGGAAAAGGAAGAATTCAAGTATTTTAACGATTTTCCCCATCAAATTATAAGGGATCCACAAAGCCCAAATATGTAGAGAGAAGGGCAATTACAATGTCATAGGAAATATCCAAGCAAGACATCATAGGGATCACTGTGTTCTACATGAAGAAGGTCACAGATTTTACTTCTAGGCATGTCCAGCCATCCTGTCTTCTCCATTTTCCTGCCTGTACTATTTCTTTCACGCAGAATTTAGACTGGAATTGTAACCATATTTAAGAAAGAATCTAAGACTAGCTCTGTTTTTTGTCTTCTGAAATCCTAAAGACCTGAAAAACTCCTGACTTGCTCCAATCTGTTTCAGGGAAACCTGCTTTGTATCAGCTAGAGCCTAACTCATGTCAAAAAAGTTACCACTGTAATTCACCCAAAATTCACCTATCGTATTCAGCAAACCATTTATTTCGGTCATTTGCTGTGGAAAAGCTACCGTTCTATTGTAAAAAGACAAAAGGACTCAGAATGGTTCAGAAAGGTTTTTGAGGCGTATTGCTGCATTTCTCTGAAGCAAAGGAACAAAGAACAGGAACAAATGTTTCCTAGAAGAAAAAGTAGGTTGTAAAATAAATACGAACTTTGACCAAACTTACTTTCCTTTTTTTTCTAAAAAGAGAAACATCAATAGGGAAGAAGAAACATACACCAGGAAGCCTATTAAAACAGCAGAGCAATAATTCCTAGAAGTCGACCCAATAAAATAGCGGTTCTCTGAATTGAAAACCAACCTGCCCTCTGGTGGCCAGGCCTTTTTTTTTGAATTTTTTTTTACAGAAATAAGCAAGTAACAAGAAAAAGCGTACAAAAATCCTTTTCTACGTAGCCCATCACTTTATTCTTTTTCAGGAAAAGCAATGTTATAAGTAGTAAAGAACAGTAAGCTATATAAATTAAGCACATCACAATTACCAAAAAAAGAAAAAAGAAACATAGTTTATACTAATAGGATTCACTATTTGGAACCAAAGCAGGCAAATACTTCTTAGAACTGTTGTGGGCACCCTTGCTATAGCTGTCGAGAACTTCTTAAAGGAGCTACACCTTCATTACATGGGCTCATAAAAATACCAGCTGAGTTCAGGAAGCATTAGGGAAGCAGTAGTGTGGGGAACACTTGCTTTCTAGTGCTAAAGGAATGGGGTTCCTCTTGTTCTCATCTATAAATAGAAATTCAATAATGTAAATACGTTGCTAGCAGGGCATTCCAAGTCTAGCAAAGGAGAAGGGCTGTCATTTTGTAAAACTTTAATAACACAACAACAGAACAACAGAGTTGGAAAGGACCCTGAAGGTCTACTAGTTCAATCTCTTGCTCAAGCAGGAGACCCTATACCAGTGGTGGCGAACCTATGGAACGCGTGCCAGAGATGGCAGTCAGAGCCCTCGCTGTGGGCATGTGCGCTGTCACTACAGCTCAGCTCCACCACGTTTCTCCACGGTGCTTCTCGCCATCTTTTGCAGGGAAACAGAAGTTTCCCTCCAAACGATGAAACAGAAGCTCGCGAAAGAAAAAGTTCTTGCCTCTTGCAGAGCTGTCATTGTTGTCATGCCCTGCTTTCCGCCAGTCTTTGGGTCTCTGCCGTGCGTGCGTGCGCGACTTGCAGTTTGGGCCGTCAGTCTCTAAAAAGGTCGCCATCACTGCCCTATACCATTTCAGACAAATGGTTGCCGAATCTTTTCTTAAAAACGTCCAGTGTTGGAGCATCCACAACCTCTGAAGGCAAAGTTGTTCCACTGAATAATTGTTCTCACTGTCAGAAAATTTCTCCTTAGTTCTAGGTTGCTTCTCTCCTTGATTAGTTTCCATCCGTTCTTGTCCTGCCTTTGGCTGTTCTGGAGAATAAGTTGCCTCCCTCTTCTTTGTGAAGATATGAATCCCTAGGACATGGCTAATTTTACAATAAATACTCACAACAGTGGACTACAATACCATGTTTATTCCTTTCGAAAGCCCAAAGGAAGCTCTATTGGGTTACTGTTCTTTCCTTATTTGAGGAAAAACCCTCTTTTTCTTCTCAATCTGCACTGGGATACATATAAGCTAAGGAAATGAGGAAAAGCCTCCATGCACATAAACAGCACATTATTAACCATTTTATTTGGAAGACTCGCTGAAAATTTCATCAAGCAAATTGGTAGATTTATTGTAAATTTCATCAAGTTTTATAAATATTCTCAAGTGTAAAAAAAGTTACAGTCACTCAATTACAGAGCAGAAAAAGGCTGTATGTTCTTCTGGTAAACAGAAAAAGAGAAGCGTTTGGAAGCTGCAGTTTCTTTCATCATCTACCATTTAAATAACATTCCTGGAAAAAGACCCACAAGAAAAATCCCGTTGTTTTGAAATAAGCAAAGTGACCTTGCAAAGCTTATGAACTTTGAGTGATTAAAAGACTGGTCAGCCACTCAGCTTGTGCAACAAGATTTATATAAATGCTGTGCTGGTGATTCTTGGAAGACACACAGTCATGTAGCTCTATCTTGCTAGGTGCTGCTTGGGCACTCAGTTTCTTTCTCTCTACTCTTTTTGATGATGATGATTACCAACATACCCAAACCTAGTTAAATACACTAAACCCAAGATAGAAATACCCAGAATCATGGACCTCATCAACTCTGTCTCACTACCTATTTTCAGTTTGAGGGACAAATATTACCAACAAATCAGAGGCCTCACAGCAAAAGCCGTTAGACAGTCTCTAGAAAGCCTCTACTAAAAGTATGGATCTGGTATGTAGATATGTTATAATAAAAAAGGAGAAATAGTGAAGACACATGAAACAACCAACAACATCTCCAAAGGAATAAAATTCACAATGGGAGAAGAAAATATAACACACTGTTCTTCCTGAATATTCTCATCAGACAAGGAAACGATAGCAACTTAGAAATGCAAATCTATTGAAAAATAATAACCCAAATTTCCACAAGAGGAGCTGTGCAAGAACATTATTCAGGCAAATATGCTGCAGCAACACAGAACACCAGAAAAAGTAAACAGACTGCCTATATAACAAAATCCCCAACCTTTCTGGCTTGGTGGCCCAGCTTGGGGGGGCGGGGAAGAGGGAAACCAGGATGTATGAGTGGTGGGCTAGTATGCATACATGTGGCAGTCCAGCACACATATGTATGCACATGTCTGCAAGTTGAGCTATGCTCACATGAGCATGAGCCCATTGCTCGTGTGAGTCAAACTCAGAGGTGAAATTCAACAGATTCTAGCAGGTTTGCTAGAACCGGGTGTAAATTTTCTAAGCAGTTCAGAGAACCGGTTGTTAGAAGAAATCTCTTTTTGTTTTTTTTTCTACTTTACAGGGTTAATCCTGTAAGGAAGGCAGGAAAAAACATTCTGGTTAATCTTTATTGCCCTGCTTACAGTAACTGCCCACCCAGTCACATGAGCCCCCCAGCCATGACCATCAACCCACACCCACAGAACCGGTTGTAAAAAAAATTGAATTCCACCACTGGTTGAACTGCACTGCTGCTTACATGGGCCCATGGCCCGATTGCGAATAGACAATGGCCTGATAGTGGGCCACAACCTGGGAGCTGAGGATATATAATATCTCCCAACAAAATGGATAACTATACAACTTTATCAAAAAGTACCTGACCCCTTAACCCACTATAGCACATGCAACACAAGCTATGAAAAACAGAACAGTACCGTACATCAAAAACATTTTATAAACAACAAACAGACTATTAAAACCTCATAGCATCTTATGAGGTGAGTGAGACCAGCTGGTATCTTTAAGTGGTGCAAATGGATCTAAGAATTGCTTCTCCTGGGTGTGCTCTGTCTGAAGAGCTTAAATGACCTCTCTGCTGGAGGGTTTCACTTTATGAGCAAGAGTTGGCTGTTGATAGTTATCACTGAATTTTAACTATTTTAATTCCTCAAGGTGCTCTGGCACCCTGCCTGATTTGTAACTCTGGCTTGCAGGTCTTTCTAATCTAATGATTGGTGTTTAGGGCAGCTTTTTGCAAGCAAAGAAGCTTTTTGTATTTTTGTACAGGTAATCCTTGACTTACAACAGTTCATTTAGTGATCTTTCAAAGTTACAATGGCACTGAAAAAAGTGACTTATGTTTTTCACATTTACGACTATTGCAGCATCCCCACGGTCACAAGTGGTGAGGCGAAGCAACCCTTGACATGAGTGACGAGCTGGCCCATACCCACCCAGCCACGTGACCACCAAGCCACGCCCACAGAACCATTCATAAAAAAAATTGAATTTCACCACTGATGCCAGGCTCTTATTGTTGCAGAACTGTAGCCTGCCCACCCAGTTTTTAAACAAGTATGTGATGCAAGCAGTCATATTTTAACATTCTTTTTAAAAATGCTTCCATATTACTGACTCAGTTTATTGTTTGTGTAGAGAAAAACAATTATCTATGGAGTCTTTGATTTTCTCTGAGCTTGGTTGTTTTCTTGCAGACATTTCATTACTTAATGATTGAATAAAATCATCAGTCCTGATGAATTATGGGTTTGCTCCCTGTTTACATACGTGCCCAACCAGTGTTGGCAGAAATGGGGTTTTCTCCCTGACAGTACCTTGAGTAGGATATTGTTTTCTTTTGATTGTTTGTCTGATGTTAATCCCTTCTGAGTGTAGGCTCTGGTCAGGATTATTCTGATCATTTTGTTTCATTCTTTTTAATTGCCTTTTTTGAATAGACTTTAAATGTAGTTTTATCTCTATGTATCTATTGAAATGTTTGAATGCCACACTTTGGTTTAGGATACTCACAATTTCCCAGTTCAAATTATGGGTGAGTCTGTCTGTGCATTGTGAAAGTAAAGAGTTTTCATTGTGTCTTCTAACTGCTAGGTGATGTTCAGGGATGCATTCTGTAGTCTTCTGCCAATTGTTCTATATTGTGGCTGTTACAGTCACACTGTATATTGTAAAACCTTTTGGTTTTTTTTTTTCCTTTTTGGGCAATTGGAGCTTCTGGTTTAAGTTGTTTTGGAGGGTTTTAGTTAGTTTTTTTTACCACAGTGATGCTCCTAAGGAAAACCATCCAGGTTTAAAGAAAGATCACATGCTCCCCAGAAAGGCAGTAAAAATATCAGTGCCAAGCTTGCATCCTGCCTCTTGGAAGTACACCTCAAAAGGACAAGGACAAGAACCACTAAAGCAGTGAAGGAAGACCTCCTTCCCAGATAGAAAAAGAAACCATGGGGCAGGACAAAATTCAAACACAATACAAATAATTATTTTAAAACTAAAGCTACAAGCTCGTTGCCCAGAGTTCACACCCCAGGCAAGCTCAAGTGTAAACACTTGAGATAAGCCTAACTACAAAGAAAGCAATTAATTCCAGAAGGAAGCAAAGAGTAGCTGTTGCTTGTTAAACCAATTACCAGAACAAATAGACACAGAAACTAGCCAGATTTCTGAAGCTGATTCTTTTCAGGAATAGAAATTAACCCTTTTCCTTCCAAACAAAACTGAATAGGGAAAATTATCCCATCAATAAACACAGGATTAAATATCACCAAGCACAGAATTAAAGTTCAGCAAAGTTACAATGTAATAAGGGGAGAGGCAGTTTCTGTAAACAAGGCAATAAAGATTAGGCTGGAAACAACTGCCTTATTTACAGGATTAATCCTGTAAAATTAATCTTTACAGGATTAACCCTGTAAAGTGGAAAAAAACAAAAATAAATTTCTTTTAATAACCAGTTCTCCGAACTGCTTATAATTGTTACCACCTGTTCTATAGAACCTGAGCGAACCAGCTGAATTTCACCTCTGCCTGGCATAGAAAGTAACATTATGATTGTCAGTTTGGGTTGGGCTATTAATGGTACTTTTAAGTTCCTTTTGCAAAGGAAGATTTGGCATCCAGATTTTTAAGGGATGTACTGAGGTTCAGATCTTTTGTTAGAATCTGGGAACTATGAGGAATCATAAAATAATTCATCCTCATGCTCCATAGCAAGGCAGAAACTGTCCTTGCCCAATGGATAAACTCTGATTTCCAACCTAGAAAACCACAGGAGCTGGGAAACTTTTAGTTGTTGCTTTTTGATAAACGTCCATGCTCTAGACATCAGGTTTGTGAAAAAAGTGAGACATTGAAGAGAAAAAATGCACCACGGGAGATAAGAAAATAGCAATTAAACTTATTCTGAAGTTTCTTTCAAGTCAGACAAATGGATCCAACATTACAAATGTAAAATTCCTATGCTTATGAGCAGGCAGAGTCAAGAAGAGCCTTCTGTTCTTATTTAGGTTCCCTGAAGCTGGCTGACTACCACCGTGCTTGCTTCAAAACAAAAGGTGGCAGGCACTTAATATGCATGTAGAAAACAGCTGCAGTTTTTCCTTTCTAATAACTTGCCTCTGTCTCTGGTCGAGGAATGAAAACTGGAGGCTTCATCTTGAGTGTCACATCTTGGAAATCCCATTCACCAAGAACATACTGTACTGGCATCCTGGAATAGAAGGTGAGTTGTGTGATATTTTTGGCCATAGTTGTACACGATGTTATTATCACATTTAATTCACCATCGTTTGCTAAAACACAAACTGCACTGGCAGTCCTTTCTTCCATGAATGAAATGGGAAGCAAGAACAGCCAGTACTACCAGAAAGTGTTTTATCATAAATAATTTTTAAATGTACCTTGATGTCATTAAGAAGCTTTTTTTTTTACTTCTGAAGCCAAAATATTATCACCAGTTTTCCATAAGAGCTTACCCATTACTCTGCCAATTGTTCAATTACAACCTCATACAACATGGTTTTACTCCACCTTTAGGGACTAGTTTAGCATTCAAGGCTTCCCAAGCAAGACCTAAAACAACTCTTCACAAAAGGGTTCTGCTTCTCATCAAATAGAAAGTACAATAGATCTTGGAAGCCTCATAAGCATAATATTGTAACTTATTTCAAAGTAGGACTACGCTAATAACCAAATGTTGTACATTTTTTTACTGTTGAAATGGGGCTTATAATAACTAGCTCGTGCAAATTGCCACATGACAAAACTTTTCTCATTGTTATGTTTCATTTAAAGTCTAAAGAAAATTAAAATTAGGGGTGACATATAGCAGTATGTCAGTATTTGGGGGACTGCCACAAAGAAGAGGGGGTCAAAGTATTTTCCAAAGCACAAGAAGGCAGGACAATAAAGAATGGCTGGAAATTAATCAAAGAGAGAAGTAATCTGGAATTAAAGAGAAACTTCCTAATAGTGAGGACAATTAACCAATGGAACAGCCTTCAGAAATCGTTGGCGCTCCATCACTGGAGGTTTTTAAGAAGAGTCTAGACCAGTGTTTCTCAACCTTGGCGACTTTAAGATGTTTGGACTTCAACTCCCAGAATTCCCCAGCCTGCAAAGGTGGGAGTTGAGAAACACTGGTTTAGACAGTCACTTATCTGAAATCGTATAGATTCTCCTGCTTGAGCAGGGGGCTAGACTAGAAGACCTCCAAGATCCTTTCCAGCTCTATTCTATTGTTTAAAATACAATTTTTAGAACACCGTCTCTCGACCTAGGTAAGGGGACTTAGGAAATTGCTGGTATAATATAGGTGGTCCTTTCAGTATTCAAGATCAAGGCATTAGGAGGTCTAGGTGATTGAAAAACAAACTGGAACCATCTTTTTTCCAATGGATCTGGCCTCAATGTAGCGTAGGTCTTTCTATGAAGGCCACTCCAACTCCTTTTCTTTGAATGAAGTCATGAATGCGCATCTAGGAGAAGATATAAGCAGTAAGATGTAAGAAGTCCAATGCCTTCTTTAGGCGTTTCGTAGAACCTCTCAGCCCTGAGATATTTTTTGGGAAAAAGATAAGATAGTAGAAAACCATCTCCTTAGAGACCATGCAGTTGTTCCACTGTTCTTCTGGATAAATATTGGATGGATGGATGGCTGCACCCAATTTGGCAGTCAATATTGATGAAAGCATCATCTCGATTGTCAAAAAAAAATTGACAGTCCCTGGCCTCCAGTAACACTGCCGCGTTATGAGATTACGAGTCAAGCTAGCAAAATGTCATTCTCGCATACTATACATTGTAGTCCTTGTCTTAGAGTTCATTTAGCGATGGTTCAAAGTTACAACATCACTTTAAAAAAGTGACTTGGGATCATTTTCCACACCAACAACTGTTGCAGCATCCCCAATTGGTCATGTGACCAAAATTCAGACTGTTGGCAGCTGACTCATCATATATTTATGACTTTTGCAATGTCTTGGGATCGTGCGATCGCCTTTTGCGATCTTCTGACCAGCAAAGTCAATGGGGAAGCCAGATCTGCTTAACGACGGTGCTACTAACAGCCACTGCAGCGATTCGCTTAACAACTGCGGCAAGAAAGGTTGTAAAACGTAGCAAACCTCACTTAACAAATGTCTCACTTAGGGACACAAATTTGGGGTCTCAATTGTGTTCATGTCGAGGACTACCTATATTCAAACAAACCCATGTTATGACTTCATCTGATTACCTAGTTCCCACAACATCATGAGCCACATATTCAATCTTAGCCTATACCGGGCCTGTCAAACTGGACGCCCGCAGGCCAGATGCATCACACGCAGGCCAAAACATCATGATAATGTCACAATATGTCACGTGAGGCAGTCAAGTTTGACACTCGTGGCCTAGGCTAACATGTATGAATCCAGACACAAATTCTTGCATTAGATTGATTTGGAAACGTGGAAAAATGTGCTTCTGAATCTTGGCCCCATCAATTCTGCTGAAGAAGGGCTAAGAAAGAACATTCCTTGCGTCGGTTTAATATCAAATATACATATGTTTTATGTCTTGTTCCTTCTGGGGTTTTTTGTCTTCTTAGACTATGTGGATTGAACGTACCACCTATACAACAGCCTACTCTTTCCCTGGAATCCTCAAGTGGTTTGAAGTCAAGCAAGTTACTATGGTGAGAAAAGCTTCCATTGCCATCTCTAATTCAGCCTCCCCAACTTAGGTGTCTTCAGTTCTCAGCTAATATTTGTGCGTTTGTGAGCCAAGAACCCGACATTTCTGGAGATTTACAAGACTTGGGCAGGCTTGATTTATGGTGACATTTTTTTCTTCTACGCCTTCTCCTTAGAAATGTTCAAGGGACCTTCATCGATTTCCTACCCACCTTCCCAAATTTAATATCTCTATGTGCCCATGAGGAAGTGCTTGTGAATAAACAAGCATTCAAGGGCAGTTGGATAACAACCCTGCTTTGCTTTAGCACCAGAGGTTTTGTGTTGTCCCCTTTCTGAATGAAATGTTGGGGTGGTTGGCAATTAAAGGAAAGAAATGTCTCTTTATTTTTCTCTGCAAGTAATCCCAGTATTTACCTTCAAAGTTTGATTTCTTCTTCTCACTCTCCCTATGTTTAACCTTTAATGTCAGTTTGGCAAATATATGGACCTCTCCATTTAGTAAAGTGAGATTTTCTAACTCAAAAAAGTGAGAAGCTGCTGCCTTCCAATCCCACAAAGCAAGCCACAGCTTGTTTATTTATTACATTTTATTTCAGTCCTTCCTCTAAATGTACATTTATTTTGGTCCTTCCCCTAAATGTCTGCATAGTAACACAATCCTTCAAGGATTTGATTTGGCCTAAGATCACTCCTTAGCCCTATAAAAAGGGTGCGGTGGCTCAGTGGCTAAGACGCTGAGCTTGTCGATCAGAAAGGTCAGCAGTTTGGCAGTTCGAATCCCCAGCACCACGTCACAGAGTGAGATCCTGTTACTTGCCCCAGCTTCTGCCAACATAGCAGTTCGAAAACATGTAAAAGTGCAAGTAGAAAAATAGAGACCGCCGTGGTGGGAAGGTAACAGCGCTCTGTGTGCCTTTGGCATTTAGTCATGCTGGCTCTTTGGCTTAGAAACAGAGATGAGCACCGCCCCCTAGAGTCGGGAATGACTAGCACATATGTTGTGAGGGGTACCTTCTCCTTTTAAGGATACTCCAAATGGACTTTGACTAAGCAGTAGCTTAACTTGGTTTGTGCAGACTTGGTTTTGTTACGTTGAACACAGAAACTGCTATACTCTTAACTCAAGTGTAAGTCTTTTATAATGAAAAGCTGATTCATATGTATATATTTGAAAGGGAAACGAGGATAATTTGTTAAAGTATTTCCTGAAACTGGCTGTTGACAAGAAAGAAGAAAAGAAAAGGGAACAACACATGCCTGAGACAGACCTTGAAATCTGATATGTTTCCCCTTTTTTTGAAATATGTGATTTTGGTTAGTATCTCCTATGAAATTGAGGTAGTCGAGTCCCTACTTGACCTTTCAAGGTTGAGTGAAGGACCAGGTTCTAACTAGGAATGTTGCCCAGTGAAAGGTTTGGAGTGGGAAAAGTTGGTTGTCTGTTGAAAATTTCATTGCCAAGCATCCGTTATTTCATTGTCGTCTTGACCATTAATTCATTTTTGTGGTGCTTTCCAGGAGGAGATCAGCCCCTTGGAGAATGCCATTGAAACCATGGAGCGGACAAATGAGAAGATCAGTAACTGCGTCCAACAACATGCTTGGGACCGCGCCCTGCCTGTCCATCCCCTCTCCATGCTCTTGAATGGCATTGTGGATCCAGCGGTCATGGGTGGCTATACCAACTACGAGAAGGTTGGTTGTGTCTCCTTGTTGTCTGTTGTAGGTCACACAGCTATCTCGGGCATGGGACAGTTGTGTCAGCTTCCTAAAACAGGGAGGAAGAGTCATAGAGTCTAGCTACATGAATAGTACGGTAGAGATCAGAGAATTTGGAAAAGTACCCCTTGCAGCAGCTGGCACTAAATTTAAGGGTGGAAGTCAAAGCATTTGGCTTCCATTCATTAAGCCAAATGCCATTCCTTTTCTGTAGCGATAAGTACATTTTGGTGAGCTATGGACTTCATTGATTTTATAATACCATAACTGAATAAACTTAATTAGAGAGTAATTAAGTTTGACATTCTGGAATTTTAATTTAGAATGAAAGGGAACGAGGAAGGGATATACAGTAGGCAAAGATGAACTCTAAAGAAAAAGGGTATAGGAGGTCTGGTCTAACCTGTCCCTCCTCCATTTTTCCTCTTTCCTGAAATTTCACTAAATGTTGTCCGTTCAGACATTATATAGATGGTGTCCCAAAGGTGCTTTTTCAAAAGGCAACTGGACTTTCTTTTGTTTTTCCTTGAAGATGTCTCACTTCTCATCCAAGGAAGTTCTTCATTCCTCAAGAAGTGAAATACCTTCAAGGAAAAACAAAGAAAAGTCCAGTTGCCTTTTGAAAAAGCACCTTTGCAACAATTGTGACCTGGATGACTGAGAATCTCCATAGATGTATATAGATAGTGAAAATCTATTGCGGATTGTTGTTAGTTGTGAAGTTGTGTCCGACCCCTCGTGACCACATGGACAATGTACCTCCAGGCCTTCCTGTCCTCTACCATCCCCTAGAGTCCATTTAAGCTCACACCGACTGCTTCAGTGCCTCCATCCAGCCACCTCATTTTCTGCCGTCCCCTTCTTCTTTTGCCCTCCACTGTTCCCAGCATTCGGCTCTTTCTTCTCCAGGGAGTCCTTCCTTCTCATTAGGTGGCCAAAGTATTTGAGTTTCATCT
>JAEANM010004871.1:0-20241 GCA_017656035.1 Myanophis thanlyinensis
TTTGTTTTCTTCCTCAAAACACCCTGAGAAGTGGAAGAAACGTCTTCACACCACCGCGTCCATAACCACGCCCCCATGCTAGATGAGTTTGAAAAAGAATTTGAGTCTAACATCTCTGGAGGATACCATGTTAGTGAAAGATAATTTAAGCCCGAGTTCTCATAAATACTCAGTATACATGATTGCAGTTGCCACTAGAATAAATATATAAAGAAATGGAAGCAGCATTTCAGCTGAGTTTTTCTAAAACAGATCATAGTCCTTCTAGTTTGGCAGCCAGTTGTTCTACCTTTTAGTATAAAGCAATAAAATAGATCTGTACTTTCCTCTATTGCACAAATAATTATTTAGAGAACTTTGAAGGGATGACAGAAACTAGCAGGTTCTCTTCTTGTATCTCTAAATCATTACCGTCTGCTCTACTGCTTTCCATCTGCTTCTTCCTTATCTCACAAAACTAACTCTACCACATTTCCTTCTTCCAATTTATCTGTTGGTTGTTAGCTCAACCCTTGACAATGGGATGCTTCTGAATTAGTTGCATTTTCTCTATTATTATGAAGATGAAACAGATAGGAAATTATATACGCTACCTTAAATGTCAGTTGGGGGGAAAAGATAACTCAGCCTTCTGACAATCCCTAGATGTGTTGAGCTAAATTTCACTCATTGGTCACTGAGCATAACCATTGAGCATTTTGAAAGAGTTGCATTTCAACACATTCAGAAGGTTGGGGCTGTGCTATACAGGCAAACAAATTTCTGGTTTCAAGAGAAAATAAAGAACAGATAGTTCTTTGAAAACTAAAAGTCAATGATGCTGAATTAATTCTAAATAGTAACTTGGAATTTTCAGGAATGGGGATGCTCTGAAGATGTTATATCCAGAATAAAAAAAACTGGATTAAATAAGTTATTCACCGAGACACTGGAGTAGTTGAGAACTCTACAAATACAGAACAAATTAGGTAAGCATATTCTATTAGTAAAGCTAATATTTTCCTAAAGACTTGTATGGGGAATTGCTATTGTAACATCTATGTAATATTAAAACCTGTTATATTTTTATATAATAAAAAGATTCAGCATTCATTCTCTTTTCTTGCAATAACCTTCAAAGGGAAAAAGAGCCGATGGCAGTCTAACTCAATATCCTCCTATTAGTGGCAAATTGTTTATGGAGAATTAAATGAGAAAGTTACCTGAGGATGATGGGAGTTGTAGTTCATACATTTGGAGGTAACTGAATTAGGCAAAACCACAATTTATGTCTTTTTATATCTGACATCAAAATACAAGTGTGTAGGGGTGGATTTGCATCATACGACCAACAGGTAATCTCACAGATTATCCCACTGATGTTGATTAGTTTGTACATGAATGTTCATCTCTTAATGTCTGTTACTAAACACCTAATCTCCTAACTGATCAAGTGTTTAAAAGTTCAGATAGTCAAGAGGCAAAACTGTGTCCTCCATTACACGGAGGCATGGAGTATCAGGAAACATCCTGCATATTATTATTTGTGATAACTTAAAAGCTTTTCAGTCTTTCAGATCTGGTCCTTCAATATTTATAATTAATAAATGCTACCTATGTGCCTTGATTCTTCTCATCATAAGATCTAGTAATTAGGGAAAATCAAGGAATGTGATGTCAATGTGTTCCATGTTTCATGCACACTCCATTGTGATAGCTTATGATAAAATGGAAATGAAAACGTGGCAAGATGATTCTCTCTAAATATAGCTCAGTAAAGATTTATTGAAAAACCATTCCAACCCCCCTCCCCACCAATCTGCAGCATTTTGAGGCACGGCGGAAAGCAGTGATGAGGCAGGGGGTTGGAAAGGAACCTAAGCATCAAAAAAGCTTCATTCCATTTCCCTGAAATATAATTATCTTGCCTATTGCTCTTGCATTGAAAAGGTGAAACAGAAAGCCAAGGAGAATTGGCTTCCCACTTCAGCTTGCTAAGCAAGGAGAAGTGGGCAGGGTTGCTTCAGGTGATATATAATCCCTTCTTTGAGGAACATGGTTGGAATAGCAAGATTTCTACCTAGAGCTCCAATGGGTTTTTTCAGATTTCTTTCAGAAGATGTTAACAGAAGGAGGAGGGGGTAATGAAATACAGAGGCTACTGTTAGTGTGGGGAGCCATGGAGATGACCTTGGAAAAAACCATCCAAAAGCTGTAAAGACAAGAATAGGTACAGAAGCATGCATGAGACTAGGGAGGAGGGAAACTATCAGAAAAAGACTCTGGGGTATAATCCAAAAGGAAGAGAAAATGTGGTCATACTTGTGGGAGACTGTTACGGTATTATATTCTTTCTGTATACAAATAGTCCTCAATCAGAATAGAGCTGGAAGGGGCCTTGGAGGTCTTCTAGACCAACCCCCTGCTCAAGCAGGAGACCCTATACCATTGCAGTCAGGTGGCTGTCTAGTCTCTTCTTCAAAACCTCCAGGGATGAAGCACTCACAACTTCCGAATGCAAGCTGATTAATTGTCCTCACTGTTAGGAAGTTCCTCCTTAATTCCAGGTTGCTTCTCTACTTGATTAGTTTCCATCCATTTGTTTCTTGTCTTGCCACAACTTACAACAACTTGTCTTCACAACAGTTCATTTAATGGTCATTCAAAATTATGACACTGAAAAAAGTGATTTATGACTGCTTTTTTTTTACACCAACAACTGTTGCAGCATCTCCATGGTCACATGGTCAAAATACAGCTGCTTGGCAACTGATTCATATTTATGAGGGTTGCACTGTCTCAGGGTCATCTGATCATCTTTTCTGACCTTCTGACAAGAAAACTCACTTAACAATCATGTTACTAATTTATACACTTGAGCAAGAAAAGTCATAAAATGGGGCAAAAATCACTTAACAAATGTCTCATTTAGCAATAGAAATTTTTGGCTCAATAGTGGTCATAAATTGAGGACTACCTGTAATTAGTTTCCTCATCTGAACAAGCTCATACAGCTAATGTATCAAACACACATCTTAGCCTTAATTTAAATCTCACAACTTTACTGCTAATGAAGCTACCAATTCCGTTTTTTTCTTCTTTATCATATCTGTCCTTCTTATTTATATTTCTCAAACTCCTAACATTTGAAGACATGCCTTTCACCTTCCTAGACATAGATGAATTTTCTTCTGCACCAATATACAGCCCAAAGAAATAGTTATATAATTAGGGCTTAGCAATTTGACTTCTTCTTCCATCTAATGATTATTAGTGTAATACAGATTAGTGGCAATCTATGTTTTAAGAATTTATTTTCTTTTAAATATACTTTCTGCTGAGCTAGCTATGTCAACAAAAAAAATTAAAAAAGAGGAAATGGATCACCAAAAAGATAAGATAGAGCTGAGTAACATTTTTACACATAGAGATACAAATGTGTGTGTAAAAATAGATTAAATTGTTTTGAGTATATCTTTTTAAGTGCATTCTATTAAAAGTTAGTAATATTAAACTATCATAGCTTCTTACAATTTCAAGTCCCTCATTTTTGTGCATATAATAATCTTGCTGCAATTGTCATGTATAAAAGCAAAGCTCCACAACTGTTTTCTGATTATCAATTTCCCCAAAAAACGTTTTTAATTGTATATTCTTTGAAATCATCGTTTTATAAAAATTCTTTTCAAAATTATAACACAATCTAATTTCAATTGTTTCATCTACACATATCCTTCTGAATTATTCCACCTGAATCGGTAACAAAAAATTTAGCCTGTTTAATCAAACATTGTTTGTACTATTTCAAATTTCACTAAACGCGTTTTATGTACTTCAGCAATAACATATTCATCATTTGTACACAATGTGTTTTTAACTCCCTCTGCCATGAGATAATATCTTCATTTTATTTTACATTCCTCCTTGACAAAATTCCAATATTTCACAATAGGTTAACCATTTGTGTTTATCATTTTTCATCTATGAAAAGCTTCTTGTGTTGAGAGCCACAAAGGTATTTGGACACAACCTGGATTTATATCTACTCCACATTCTCAGTATGCACATCTGATTATTTGATTTTTGAAGTCTTTAGCTTTCTCGTATCATAGTATCCACGCCGCCCAAGTTTCAAACTATGTCCTTTAAACTGCAATATCTTCTGTTTCTTAACATCAATCAGTCTTTCGGCCAAAGTACACAGCAAGCTGCAAAGTACTGTATAATTTCAAATCAGACTAATCCTCCTTTCTTTTGCATTTTCAACACCTTGTATTTAACTTGGTTTTTTTTCCTCTGCCACAAAATTTAGATATATTTTTCTGCCATTGTTTCATGGGTACAACAATTGTCAAAAAAACCAGTATTGTTTGAAACAAAAATAAGATTACAGGAAAAACATTCATCTTAATTCCAGAAATTTTCCCCAACCATGACAATTGCATTTTGTCCCACCTTAACATATGTTTTTAAACTTCATTCCATGTCTTAACATGATTATTTTGAAATCACATTCTATTCATATTTGTCAAATGCCAATTATTTACTTTCTTCTCAAGCTTAAAACCCATTTTATTCATCAATTCTATTTGATCTTGCAGCTTCAATTTTTTGTTAACATCTTTGTATTCCATTTGTTAATCTTGAAACCAGCTAATGCATTAAATTCTTTTAGTTTTTCCATTAATAAATCAATAAATCCATTAAGGGATTTTCCAAAATCAGCATGAAATTATCTGCAAAAGTTTTTAGCTTGCCTCCTTTTAAATTTTTATTCACACTTGTCTGATATCTCTACTCAAAATGTGAAGAACCAAAATAGAAAATGGAGAAAGATAGTGGGCAATCCTGTCTAGTTCCCTTACTTTTTTAGATTTCCATTAATAATAATTTGTGCTTTCTGTTAAGCATAGATCACTCATTTTATGAAATTCTCTCCAAAGTTCACATCTTCTAAAACTTTAAATAGAAAGGTCCAATACATATTATCAAATATTTTTCTCTGCAGATAAAAAATTAAGACACCTTATCTTTCATTGTGTTGTTCCAAATATTCTAGAACAGGGCTGTCAAACTTGCGGCCTGCGGGCTGGAGGCATCATGTGCTTCCACGCCCATGCCCAGTTTAGCAGGCATACATCACGCCGCCATGACGCTGTGAGTTTGACACCCCTGTTCTAGAATGTCCAATGTAGTTCTCTCTTTCAGATAAAAATCCATATTATTTATCATGAATGAATTTTTGTAAAATTATTTTCAGTTTATCAGCTAGATCATTGTTAACAATTTATAATCATTCAATAATGATACAGGTGTATAATTTTTTGCTAAATCCAACTCTTGTCCCTCTTTAGATATTAGTGCCATATTAGCCATTTTCCAAGTTTCTGGCATATTTCCATCATGTACAATAGAATTCATTGTATTTTTCAAAGTTTGTAAAAGTTCATCCTCAAAATATTTGTAATAAGAATCCAATAATCCACCTGGTCTAACACTTTCCTTGGTTTGATCTTTTGTATAGCTTTATAAACTTCCCATATGTTTATAAACTCATTCATAATCTAGCTTTGTTTTTCTGTAATCCTTGATAATTAAAAACAATCATCTATTTCCTCCAAAGAACTATCATGCTGTTTATACTATTGATGAAATATTTTTGTATAGCATTATTAATACAATGTGTCCTCCTCTACATTTCAATATCAATATTTTATTTTCTGTTTCTTTTCTGTTTTCTATTTTCTTTATAAATTCAATTTTTTTGCTTTACATAGTTCATTTTTTATTTTAATTTTATGACAAATACTAATACTAATATCTCTGCTAGAGTACTTTTACACGACACAATTTTTGTATAGTCTCCTCTGCAGGCTCGATTTGGATTCTTTCCAGTTCTCATTTACGTCTTTCCCAAAAAATTTCCTACCTTTTGAACAGAAGTTGATCAGAATCTCTGCTGTTTAAAAATCAAACCTAATTTGTCCCAGTAAGAGAAATCCTTTTTTGATTTGTTCTTTCAGTGAAAAAGGAGTATTTTTTTTCTTTTTAGTATAATTCTGACAAGGATTTCTTTTAGGATAATTATAGCTGCATTCTCCATCTTCAGTCTTGTATTGAAATGCTGTTGCAGAACTTAATCCTCACAAAATGCACCAAAACATCCCTTGAAATATTTCTTGTTCTCCCAAATCTTGAATTTATTCTGTAAATTTTATCTGTCTTAGCCTTTGTGTTTTCCCAATCAAAAAATGTCAACTAAGGAGAAATTTCCAACAGCTTGCCTGCAGAAGTTGTGGATGTTTCATCACTGGAGGTTTTAAAAAAAATATTGGACAGTGATTTGTCTGGAATTGTATAGGTTTCTCCTGCTTGAGCAGAGGCTGGACTAGGCTCAAAAGGCCTTTCCAGCTCTGTTATTATATATTCTGTTATTATATAATTCTTCTGCTAGTATTTTCATGAGAGCTCTATAGGATAGTTCCAAATCTCAGCCAGAATTCTTTCCTTCTCAATTCCAATAGAAGTTAGCTATTTCTTCAATTTTCATCTATAACTGTTTTATTCTCCAAAATTTCCACGTTATCATTAAGTTGTTTTGTATCTCTTGTGTAAGATTTTCATCTTTTTTTAAAAAAAAAGCTGTAAATTTAGTCTCAAGTGAATCAGGCAATTTGTGATCAAGATGATCCAATATTTCCTGAAGTTGCTTTCTCTGAAGGCTGTTCTAGAGATCCTCTTCTGTCCTATAATTGTGCAGCCTTATGTGATGTCATTGTGTTACAATCCAAAAATGAAAGCATTAAACAAGGTTAAAGAGAAAAACAAAAATCCCCCTTCTTTTCTCTTCCTGTGTTTTTGATGATATAATTGCAGGTACATGTCATATCTCCATCATTACTGGAATACTCAGTTTACTCAATTTACTTTTATCTTTTGTTTTGTAAATTCCACCAATTTTTATGATTTTTAGTAAAAAGCAAATAACATTCACACATCTCCTTAGGAAGACCTGAATCGATTGCCTAATTTAGTTAGTTATTGCCAATACAGTTTTAATTTTTTACAGTTTTAATTTATTGCCAATACAGTTAGAAAACTTAATCTTTCTAAAAATAACATTCCCCTTTATCCATTTTAAGCTTCCTTCTATCATTGTTTTTTAAGTTTTATAACAAACATTCTTTATACTTTAAGTCTTTAAATTGTCTTTTAATTTTGTAATCAAGAAAAAAATTAGACTCACCAAGAGGAATACTTATTTGTTGTTAAGAATATCTCTTTCAGTCTGTAAAATCCCTGCCTGGTCTTATTGTTCACTAAGCTACATCACAGCTGTGAATATAGATGGAGTTCCACATCTCCCAGCTGCTCAACTTATGAGTGAACCACAAACATTTCCATTTCTTTAATTTATTTACAGGGATCGGCTGCCTGGAAAATATTCCTTAAACATGAGTTATTCCACAATGTCTTCTTTGTCCAGAGTGGTTTTGGCCTCTAGTGTTGAGCCTTTGGGGGCCAACCTTTGCTGTAGTGTGGTCTCTGCTCCTTCAAAAATGACTAAAACATCATTAATTTTTACTGGAAGTTTGGCCATTTCTAAAAAAACTACAGTAGAATTAGGCAGACATAGTAGTATAGCTATAGTACTACAGTGAAAGCACTAAATACTAAGGTGCAAGAAAGTCAGGATTACATTGCATGGCATTGTGGATGCTGTAACTGAAATATTTTGCTATCAGTAGCAAGATAGCCAAGGACACTTGTTCCATTTGTTCCATGTCCAAAACTGACTGTTGAATTGTCTCTCCAGCCTATTGATGGAACACTGCTTGGGAGACAGACAGCTATATAATAGATACTCAAACCATGTTTTCAAGACTTTTCAGTAGCTCTTATCCCTTAGGCAAAGTTCTCACTTTGGCTAATAATTGTAGGCTCAACCCTGTGTCTTTATATTTCTCTTTAGAGGACTTGAAGCAAGGAAGAAGATAATAATTTTAAGCAGAAGGTCATGAAGCCCTTGACCAAAAAAGAAACAGTTGCATGATAACTGAATTCATGTTATTCCCCAGGCACAGGAAAATTCTATTTGTAAATGTTTTCTTCCCTTTCAGCCTTCACTTTGATTAGTGTTTATGGCCATTCTCTCATGCTGTGCAAGCCTGACTGCCAATCATGGTACTTTTGCTTCATTGCATACTTTATAGGTTTTCTCCAATTTCATTGCATTCTGTGACAGTGATTCAAAATGCTAGTTTGCTGGAATAGAATTTGTCTTTTGCATTCTTCTCCTCTGCAGTGACGATTGCAATAGTCATGTGAATAAGAAAACACTTCGATAATGTGCATTTTACCAATTTTTGCTGGACAGGTTTCCAGACCTCTTAGATTATTTGAGGAGATAATACTAGAAAGTAATAGACTGCATTTACACAATTTGCTTAACTCAATCATGAATTAACCAACCATAAACAAGTCTAGGTTGCAAGAATCTGAATAACCACTAGATGGCAGCAAGGAAGTACAGAAAAATCTAACTCTTTTTGTTATTAAAAGTATTTATTTTTTCTATATATTACAATATATATATAACTCTTAACTACCATGGTCATCTGGATGTTTTTTGCAGCCCAGATAAAATGTCTTCAACTGGATTGATCTTAGCCACTTCTGAGTTGATTAGATATTTAAATTTACACAATTTGTCAGAGCAGTAGATGAAAGCTGACTCACAGTTTTAGTCAATATTGTAGCAGAATAATAGGCAATCCTAGTCCCAAATCATTCTCACAAAAGGCAAATCATTCTCACATAACTCAGAAATTATATTACAAGGCCTGATATACTCATACTTTTGTGCAGTCCTAGACTTCCAATCCTGAACACTTGAGTTAGACCTGGTAAAGCGAGAAACATCAACACATAAAAATGGAGGTAGAAATGTAGGGTTTCTGTTCCAACCAGTAGAACTGCAGAGAAGGATCCCAGCCACCCCAGCAATAGACTGTTTACCATGATGTGGTCACGAAAGTGTTTTCGCTCTCTAAAGGCAAACACAGAGAGAATGAGAAAAAGCTTCTTTCCACAGGCAATACAGACACTAAACCAAGAACCACAAGAACACTCAGAACTACAACAGGAACCACGACTGTATCTAACTCCCACCTTCCCAACTATCCCTAACTTATTTCCTACCCTACCCTCCCATTTTGCCTTAACTTACTCGCCGTTGCGGGTGGTCGCATAAGCATTTCACTGCCTATCATACCATGTATGACTATGTATGTGACCAATACATTTGAATTTGAATTTGAATTTGAACAGGACCATAGTTAATGAAAGTATAGGGAAAAATACTTTAGAAACTGTACCATGTACCACCCACCATGTTCAGGGGGTGAGTAAACTACACCAATAAACACTCCAGAATGAGAGAACTATTTTACTGTCGATCATGAGGTCTGATCTCTATTTTCCAATTGTGGAAATGTGAAACTGAAATAACAGGGTAACAATGTCCACCTGAATACAGCATCCCTGAACTTTGCAAGTCAGGGATAGTGGGCAGAATCAGGGTACTTATTGATCCCAAACATTTCTGCTGACTTCCACATTCCCATAAGACTCCTAAAAACAATCAACAATACCTACAGAGATCCTGTTTTACAGAATTACAGAATAACAGAGTTGGAAGAGACCTTATGGGAAGCGTGGAAATTATATTGCCACTATATTATAGTGCCACCTCTTGCTGAAGCAAGAGATTGTATATTGTTTTAGCCGGAAACCCGGTCCAAATCGGTGAAGGAAAACTCAAGAAAGCGGGTTCGTTTGGATGATCGCGAGGGGTACCATTTTATTCAAACCACGAGTAAAACTCACGATGCGGATCTTGTCAGTCAAAAAGCAAAACTTGAGGGAAGCCACGGCTTTTTATATTTGCCGCGACTTCAAATTTCCACGCTTCCCATTTGCTGGTGGGCCAGCCAATGGGCATCAACGTCCCGACAGCCAATCAGCTGTCAGGTCGTCCGTTCACGATGGCGGACCAATGTGTGGAACTCGGCCATGCATGCGCAGTATACAACATATATCATTCCAGATAAATAGCTATCCAGATACTCCAGTGACTGGAGCACCCACAACTTCTAGAGGCAAGCTGTTCTATGATTGGCCTCTTTAGCTTTTCTTCTCTACTTCAGAAAGAAAAGAGAAAGATAATTCTCCAGGAAGATATATGGATGACTTGAGGAGTTACATTGGTACAAATAGCCCTGGGACTATTTTGCAGTAAAGTAACTCTCTCAGGTTTCATTGACTGAATCTGTAGTCTTGATCAGGGTGTTTAAGCAATATGTTCTTCCCTCTGACCTAGTTAAGAGGTAACATTCATGTTCCTTTAATTTTATGCCAGGAAAATGAATTGTGATGCAAATTCCAATACAGATCAACTTTATAAGGATTCTACCTCAGATTAATACATTATAGTGTAGGAAGAAATGTCCATCTGGGTGCAGTTCCAAGTGAGATAAAGACACTAGAAACATGGAGACTGTTTGGAAGGATGGTTTTATTGATGGAGCAGGACCTCATGGCTTGGAGTCCTCTTGACTTGAGATTCTGGGCAAAAAAGGGCCCATAGCTGAGTGAAAGAGATGTTATACCCTCTCTTGGGCTTCCTGTTCAAGTTTTATTTGACACATATATGACATGCAGAGAAATTCCTGTGGCAAGGGCAAGTATCCTGATTGGTTGCAGGCTCCCATATGGTCCTGGGCCATGATTCAAATTTGGTTGAAGTTTTTGTTTGTGCTATGTGGTCAGTAGGGCAATCTCATAATGTCCTGACGGTGAGGGCTTTTTATGTTGCAAATAAAGCTAGCTCAGTCTGTTGTCTTCCAAATAACCAAAGTATCTGCTGGGGGCAGGGAATGGGGCGCTGAGTTCCTGTGTTAAGATTTTATTTCTTGTTTTAGGGAAAATATTCTGCCTTTTAATATTTCCTAGAATATTTCATTCTCCTAGGAGAGGGGTGGGTGCTAGTTTCCTACAATAGGAAAAAGTAGACAGCTTGAGTAAGAGAAGCATTTTATATAGCCAGATAGAATATTATAAAAGCATTCTATCATGGTGAAGGAAGTTTTTGGCAAAGTAAGGATATTGCCCTTGCTACATCAGATCATACACTATAAAAATCTGATAAATCAATTTCATAAAATAAAAGAGTTGCAAAATGTAGTAATATGTAGGTTGCTCTATCCTCTAGTTTCTCATAATGTATTAAATATGATAAACCCTCACCAAAGACAAAATCCATCACTGTTTCTTAGCAATATAAAATTTGTGTCTGATTTATTTTGCATGTATTTCAGGAATATGGAAAGCTTGATCAAGCATGTTTAAAATGTGCCCTGTGTCAAATCCTATAATTTGTTATGGCTCAACAGTGCCCCCTGGAGCATCTGGTAAATTGGCACCATGCTGGAAAGTGGGAATGGTGCAGATCTTTTATTTCCTTTACCTTCATTTATCTTCAAAGTATCAGGTCTTTCAAATGTTGTATGGTGAGGTGTTTAGATACAATCAGTTAGGTGAGGTGTTTAGATACAATCAGTTAGGACACAAGCGTGTACTTACAAGAGCTCAAAGAAGCAGTTACTGACCGAGAATCTGGGCAAAATGAGGTCCACCAGATCATAAATAATAGAAAGTGACTTTCAGAGGAAGGAGTTGCTGCAGAGACAGGCAGCCAGCAGAAACCAGAGTAGCATTTTGTGTGTGCCTTGGAAATAAATGTTTACATGGAGGCAAACAAGGAAACACAATGATATTCAGGATACACAAGCTGCAACTTACAACCTTGTGTCAGATGTTAGGATGGAAGTACATAATTTATGTGCATTTGTGTGGTGGCGATGTAACCTTCACACCACACCACACATATGACATTGTTTTAGAATTACCACAATTTGTTTTAAAGGCCACTCCCTGCCCCCATCCTTTGGTGCCTGATTGACAGAAAAAGAAGGGATGATGTCTTGAAGCTTTGCCAGCATCCCTGTGATGTGAGGGCTTGTGGGATAAAAGCCTCTTCTAAACAGAGTGAGTGACAATTTTGTATACCTAAAATGGTGATGGGTGGTGGTGGTGATGCTGGTGATAATAATGGCTGAAATTTACCATGGCTGCCCACACCAGAAGACCCCATTGCCCTAGTTAGTGCAATGGTAACTTGTGGAACCGATGTAAAGATTTGATTGCATCAGTAGCTGAGTCAAATATGTTACAAAAACAAGGCCCTTCCATTTTGAAAATTTTCACAAAATTGGTTAAGATTGTATTGGGCAAGAAAATCCAAAAATTCTCTTTATTCTCCCATCTGTGGGTTCCACACAAAATCTGTGTGGAACTGTTTACAATTCCCCAAGTAGGCAAATTAAAATACTTTAGGAGGTTTGACAAGCTCTTTCTATTATTCCTCCTCTGAGAAATTTGGTTAAAAATGACTCATTATTTGGGCAGCCTCACCTCTTCTCCCAGGTCCATAACACTAACTCAGCTACTAAAACATTTAAAACTCCTCTCATTTTAAGCTAATTGAAAAATGCCCTTTAATATCATGAGCTGGTTCACACATTTTAGTGACATCAACTGCTGTGAAATTGAATATATCTGAAAATTAATTTGTATGACTATGTATTATGTTGCTTTATTATTTGTGTCAACATGCTTCTTTGAGACTCAAAAATTAAAAGCTGGATCTTTTGTGGAATGGTGATGAATATGAAAGAAGTTTGGATAGCCTCTTACCTCTTTTGAGGTAAGAAATTCTTGGACAATTTTTAATAGAAGTAAAGTCAATAAACGTTTGAACCTAAGTTTGGTTTGCTTTTAAAGCTATTTTGAAAAAGCCAAGTACCATATGGGAATAGCCTATTGGCATCATTTGCTTCGATCTCTTCTGGTTCAAAACTCTTCCTTAATTTCTGAGCGAAGAATTACTAGATTCAGTCAAATCCTTCAAGAAACCATGTTTCCTCAGATGGGAAAAGAAATGTCCTTGTTTCATATTTTTATTGGAGGTGGATAATTCTGGATAAGAAAAGTGATCCATTTCTTATCCAGATTGAGTAATATATTCATTGTATTAACAGTCTGCTGCCAACAGAACAGGAGACACTTCCTTCTATTATACATTGCTCTGATGTGTAACAAGGTATCTTGATAGAGGAATGAACTTTCACATTCAATCATGTTAATGCACACTCGTCCAAGAACCCACCTTTATTACCTGCAAAACCCACCTTCCAACTACCATAGCTATGATTCTCTTCAACATCCTTCTGACAAAAACCCATTGCTCCTTCAGAAAGAAGACTTCCAGTCACAGGGAACTTTTAGTAGCATTATAGTCTATCACAATTACTATTTGTTTTTATCAATCTTAATTTTTATTTACCCTTCCTCACAAGGAATTATGTATGTTAAACTTAATTTTTTGATAAAACACAGCATTTTATAAGTTGTCATCTCTATAAAGAGTTAGGTTGCAGTAGAAAATTGGATATTCCTTCCACACATATTTTGTGTATTTGTATTATATTTGTTGTTATGAAAATAAAAAGTATATTGTTCATTAAAAAATATGAAGCAAACAATACAAGCTAATGCCAAAAAAAGCATGTATGTGTACCTACTGCTTTGTTTCATTTGCAAGAGGGTTTTTTAAAATTAATCTAAATGCCACAATTGCTTTATAAAGGTGTGAATATACTGGTTGCAACCAACCTGTAATGTTAATTTCATTGACTTGGCCATAAGGTTGTCCACTGTATAATATTTGAAGAGGACTGGGCTGAGGTGGATATATGGGGATGGATGCTTTCATATGTTACCAAGCAGGATGTAAAATAAACCTTACAAAATAGAAAAATAACAGTTTGACAAAACAAAACTTTCCCACCAAATTTTATGAATTTTAATTTCATACCCCAATTAGTAACTAACATAAACTATACCCTCCTCTTTAGAAATAATGGTTTTGTTTACAACACATACATAAAACACAATCTGATTTCAATCTGGCACAGCTTGATTTATAAACTTAACCACAATGTTTCATAAACCATGGTTTATTGCTTACTGTTTTATGAACCAATTAAGTATTAGCCTTGAAACTGAGCTATCTGATGGTACATGAAATATGTCATGTATTTGACATATTTTAATTTTACTAAATAGAAGGATTTTTCAATTAGGTAAAATGTGAATTTTTACAAACTTTCTGTTATTAGATACATTAAAAAAATCATCTGACATTTCTGAAATAATTGAATTGCTTTTGGTTGCTCTTGGTTTTAATGTATGACATACTTTTTTTATTCATTTGAACTTTAAAATAGTGATTATTTCTTGAAACTGAAATGTGCATATTTATAACCAAAAGTTTGGTATTAATTTAAAAATATTTTAGCTATTCCCATGGTAGTTAAAGAAAAGAGAAAATTATGTACATAACTATCAAAATATTTCATAATGCTAGTTTGTCACTTCTTAACATTTTCAAAGGAATTGTGTGCTTCAGGCAGAAAATAAAGCAGAAAAGTAATGAAGAAAAATGATCTATATTTTTGAATATATGATATGAATAAATAAAAAGTTGAGAGATGGGAATCCCAAAGCAGCCCCATTTTAATATAGTCATAAAGTACTATCTTTGATGAAAATACAATTCTTGAGAAAAGAGTCAACTTCTCTCAGCTGAGCAGTCTAATAATCATCAGAGTTGAAGATACTATATTCCTACTAGTTACATTTCCTGGGAATACCTCTAGCAGACTGAAAGAGAAATGATCAGAGAGAAAATGTAGGCCTGACTGAACCACAACAGCATCCTAAGAGTGTACTGATCTGTCAGTGATTTACAAGCTAGTAGGGCATAGCATTAGCTTTGTTCAGAAGTGAGCAGGAGTCAAAGTTGATTACGTGGGAAGTAGTTGCCTGTTGACTACATTGTTGGATTGCTGCACATTCTGTACTAGTCAGAAAAACAAACATTTAATGGCAGCCTTTTGTGTTGTGATCATTACCATTATTTTCTTTATGCAGTATTTTTCATCTGTAATTCAAGGTTATAATTTGGAATAGAGCATACCACTCCTGAATTGTTATTGACTTCTACCAAGAGTTTTGTTCTGAGGTCCTTTCTGGCCTAGAGCAAAAAGTTAGAGACGTTTTATAAAACAGATATCTGATACTTATAATACTGGCTACATTTTGTGGATGAATGGACAAACTATACATTGAAGCAAGAAGTATTTTCTACCCATTTATATTTGCCAGTATGAACATCTAGGCTTTCCTAGATGTTTTATCTTAATCATAAAAGTTTCTTACTGTAAATGCTCAGCTTAAAATCAAGTTTGTGAATGATCTGGATTTATATACTCTCAAGGCCAGCTTGCTTGTAGTTCCTATGAGGTAAGGTTCTTAAAGGAGATGTTGTCAATCCTGTGCTTATTTTTCAAGTAAGTAAAAATAAGTTTTAGGCTTAAAAACAAGGATTGGGGAAAAGCTCTGAACATGATAATTGGTAGCCAATATCTATAGATCGTAATATAGCAGAATTAATAGCATCACTTGTACTAGCAAGTTTGACCTACTACACAAAGTCTCCTGTGAATATATGAAGACATACTGAGCAATCTTTAAATCACCTTTTGATTCCATCAATGGTGACCCGCATCATGCCTTTATGTCCTTTCAACTTACAGGGTTAAGAACAAACTTCTATATTGTGCATGTGAGTGTTCTTCTCATTTGCTATATTACATCCCAGGGTATAGGCCTCTGCTGGCTGCCAGCATGGATAAGGTTAGGGACACTCTCATGTTTTGACAAGCACATTATATTGGGCTGAAATTGTTTAATAGAAAAAAATTCTGATCGTGTTTCTGTTTGTCTCACTGCCTCCTGTCCCAAGAGACAGTAATTTTCAAGCATATTTTCTGATATACAGGGTGTCCCAAAATAAATGAAACCCATTAATTCGATTACGATTTATTAACAAAATACGTTAAAAATTTTAACATTTTCTGTAAGCTCATATAATAACAAATGAGTACTGAAAGTTTTGGGCCTTTAGCTAAATTTTAAAGTTTATTTAAATACATGCTCCAAGTGACCACCATTCCATCTCATAGGCAGCCAGCAAAGTTATCAATCACTCTGTCACAAAAACAAATTTTCTTCTAACTTCCAAGCCATGGGGTTTTAAACTAATAATTGTTATTCATAACTGCTAACAAATCTGAAAAATATAAACAACATGGTTAAAACCAGCATATTTATTGGTTGTGGGTTTCATTTATTTTAGGACACCCTGTACTTCGTGATAACTAATTAATATTAGTTATTCAAACTTGTTTATTTATTTTGAGTAGCTAATGTTTTTACATACACTGAGGGCATTGTGGAGGATCAAAAAGTGGCCTGGTTGATAAAATCATTTGGAAATAAATTGGAGATTTTCTCATCACCTTCAAGCACATTTCCCCTAATTTTGCAACCTATAAATAGAATGAGGAAGCTATATTTTATTCAACAGTATACCAAATCAAATTAGCATGCATATTATGAAATGCTTTTAAACTGGCTCACCATCCAAGTATTGAGCAAAGAGGCAGATTTTCTAGTAGGCATTTCACAGCTGTACTAAATAAGCCTTTCCCAGGGGAGAGCAGCTCTTACTTGACATGGCGTTTCATTTCTATGTTGTCCATAATGTCCAAAGGCAGATCTTGTACCCACAGGCAAAATATTTTTTCCCCTCAGGATACACATACTTCGGGGACAAAATCATCATTTGCCAGCCATTCTAGGTCCATCTTTCCATCAGACTTTGGGATTTTATGCAAACCATCCAATCTTCTTCCTTCTGACTCCAGGGTACTTTTGGGCTTGACAGTATGAAGACCACTCAGGCTCATCGGATCAAATATTTGGAATGTAATTTCATTAAGAAGCCAAATTCAAATTCTCAATGTGAGAACTTGAGTTTGGCTTTAATCTTTTCTTCTACCACAGAGCTTGAGGATCCTTAACTATTTTTGTTATGTGTATTTTTGTCTTGAGGGCTTTTGGCTGAGGTTCTCTGTTTTGGTCAAGAAAAATTTGGTTATATGGTCAACCAAAAATGCTTCAGATGATCTTTTCACTCCATTTCTGATTATGATTTAAGTTTTGATCTTGATAATCTACATGTTTGTCTTTAGCAAAGCTTACAATTGTTGACCTTGCACTTTTGTAGCTCAAATCATCTTTATACTAGAATTACAGGGTTTTGAATAGTTGACAGTGGCCAGTATAACTAAAATCCTGCTTTCTGTTTCAGAAGCACACAGATGGGCAGCAGCACTGCAGAATCATTTTTAAACTATTCTTGTAGACTCTTCTTTTGGGGAGGGGGGGATTTTGCCATGCATGTGCCACATTTTCTACCTTAATATGACAATATTTTGACAATGTATTTTGTAAGTATTAGAATAAGGGCTATCACTAATAAAGCAACATTCCCATTCTTCTTTTATTCATGCTAAATAGCAGAATGGTTATTGATTCTTCTCCTTTTTACACTCCTACACTAGTGACTCCATCCCACCCAGAGCTTGCAGTATCCAGCAGTTTACATCAATTGTGAATGTGCATCATATTAATTAGATATATAATCAAATGGTTTCATTGTGTACATGCATTTTCCCTCCAGGGTATAGAGAAATGTGGGTTTGCATTGATCCAGACAAACATATGATATATATATTCCCCTTGAACTGTGAGCTTTCCATTCTAGATAATAAAATGATGTGAATCAATTCACACTAATTTCTGGGGCAGCTACCTTGCTGTGTCTTTTTTTTAAATCAAATAACAGAGAACATCACTTGATAGTTTGACATCTCTTACTAATGCTGTCCATTCTATTAGAAAAAAAAAACATACAAGTGTAACCAAATCCATCAAATCAGAATTATTTTTAACATATAATTCAGTTCTATCACTGCAGCAGAGAATTCTTTATTGGTATGCTTTCAGGGATAATATTTGAAATTGAAACATTTGGGAGAATAGAAGATGTATGTGTGCCTGCCATTGTTATCCGCCCAATGTTCAAGTGCTCCAAGGCAACTTCAATTTGCATTGTGTGGAGAAGGGAGGGCAGGCATAGATTTCCTGTTGCCTCCCAATATCCAGTTGTGTTGGTTTTTTTAATCAGATTCTATCAGTCCTCTGAAACATCTCTACATGATCAATATTACACCCACAGTGAGATTTGCCTGGGCCATTAATTCCTATATATTGTTAAATGTCAGTGCATCGTTAGCATTTTTATTAACAACAAAATAGGAAAAGCATGCAGAGCACAGCTTCTAGGATTCTTCCCAAAACTAAATAATAGCTCTGGGCCATGAATTCGCTTCTTTCATGGACTACATTGGATAATTTTTGGAGAGCATTTTCTCTGCAGCCCAGAGCTGGATGTAACTCATTTTAAACTTGATCTTTCTTTTGTTAGTTTTCACCTTCCCCACACACCAAATGTGGCCCCATTCTATCCAGTTTCTATCCAGAAAATTATCCTCCTATGGACAATCTTAAGCTTTACATAATTGCTTTCTAAAATTATATTGAGTTTGAAAGAATAAAAAGGATACCTGTACGGGAGAAATATAAGGGTTCTTTTTTTTTTAAAAAAAAGAAAAACATCATATCCATTTCTTATGCTATATTGAATAATATTGCTGCTACATTGTTCTATTTACTAAGCCTTGTACATTGTATAGAATATTTGTCCCCTTTGGGATCTGAAATTTTTCACACTGGATGCATGAAAAAAGGGAGCCGGATACTTTGAAATCTGCAACTCTCTTGTGTCTGTTCTAGTAGTTCATATCCTGTTCAACATCCATTTAGTTCAAAAGGGCAAAGATTTTCAAGATTACATGGAGCCAATTCCATGCTATTCTTTTTTATTGCTATGATTCCACAGTATTTTAAAGAGAATATTTACTACATTGCCTACCTCAAAAATATTGAAAACAAAAGAAAAAATATTGTTTCTTTTCAACTGTGAAGGACCTTAATATGGCATCCACACAGGTGTCAGGGTTTGGCATTGTCTACTGAATAGAAAATGCTTTGGTGACTAGATACAGAAAATTTCTATCTAGTAACATTTCTTGCATCCTTTAGGTTTCTGACCAGGTTGTATGGATGAAAAAAACAGATGTAGGATAATATTAGAGAAGATGCATTGTGTGAGACTGGGAAAAAGTTTGAGTGTTAGTTTTTGATTGCTTGCAATTCTGTCTCACAATTGTGTGGTGTCTGACAATTATCAAAAGCGGTTTGCAGTTATGGAATTGGTTTGCCGTTACTACTGTATCTTCTGGCATGTTTTTCAATTTCCCCATCTACTTAGATCAGAATTCTAGCATTTCTTGATAACTTTCCATCAAGTAGATGCAAACTTACTTAATTTGGAAATGTGTTTTTTTAACTGACAGAATCATATCTATTGATTTACTGCATACAGGTAATCCTTGATTTATGACTGGTCACTTACCATTCAAAGTTACAATGGACTCCACAAAAGATACTTATTAAAATATGATGGTTGCCCCCCCCCCAATGCAGTCATGTGATTGCATTTGGATGCTCAGCAACCAGACCACATATACGATCATTTGAAGCATCCCAAAGTCACATGACTGCATTTTATAATTTCTGTAAATCCAGTTACTATGGTTATTGAAAAAAAAAGTAGTCTTAGACCCACATGGTATCTGTTTCTTACCCTCTTACTGCTTATAACATTGGCAAAACAGGATATAAAGAGTGTTGGTGCTCTTGAACTTTGATGTTGGAAGAAACACCTATAGCTACCCAAGAAAACAAATAAAAATTGACCCAGAGTTCATAGTTGAGGCATAAATGACTAGTCTCAAATTATCAGGTACATATTGGACACATTATGCAAAGTTCTACTCGCTGGATGGTTATATAATGCTGAGAAAAATGAAAAGTAAGAGAAGAGGATAACCAGAAACAGGGTGATTGAAGAGTCTGCCATCTTGGAAGGTCTGAAAGAGTGTCATGTACTAGAGAAAACAAGAGATTCAGGCAGTCCAAATGAGTATAAAGAGCAAGCTTAAACTCTCTACAAAAATCTGGCCAACTGACCATTTATTTATTTATTTA